>JAVIWC010001038.1:0-23298 GCA_031894815.1 Creontiades dilutus | reverse complement strand
AACCTACTCTCCAAGGGGTTTTTCGGGGGGCTGAACACGAATCTGAAGTCCGTTTTTCGATAAAACGCTTCCTTCATGGTTATTTTCGCGATTTTTCATCAAAATTGCTCAAAAATAAACTCTGTTTAATCCCTTTCAAACCTACTCTCTAAGGGGTTTTTCGGGGTGCTGAACACGAATCTGAAGTCCGTTTCCCGATAAAACGCTTCCTTCATGGTTATTTTCGCGATTTTTCATCAAAATTGCTCAAAAATAAATCCCTTTAAACCTACTCTCTAAACGAATCTGAAGTCCGTTTTTCGATAAAACGCTTCCTTCATGGTTATATTCGCGATTTTTCATCAAAATTGCTCAAAATTTATCTCTGTTTAATCCCTTTCAAACCTACTCTCTAAGGGGTTTTTCGGGGTGCTGAACACGAATCTGAAGTCCGTTTTTCGATAAAACGCTTCCTTCATGGTTTTTCAAACATACTCTCTAAGGGGTTTTTCGGGGTGCTGTACACGAATCTGAAGTCCGTTTCCCGATAAAACGCTTCATTCATGGTTATTTTCGCGATTTTTCATCAAAATTGCTCAAAAATAAACTCTGTTTAATCCCTTTCAAACCTACTCTCTAAGGGGTTTTTCGGGGTGCTGAACACGAATCTGAAGTCCGTTTCCCGATAAAACGCTTCCTTCATGGTTATTTTCGCGATTTTTCATCAAAATTGCTCAAAAATAAACTCTGTTTAATCCCTTTCAAACCTACTCTCTAAGGGGTTTTTCGGGGTGCTGAACACGAATCTGAAGTCCGTTTCCCGATAAAACGCTTCCTTCATGGTTATTTTCGCGATTTTTCATCAAAATTGCTCAAAAATAAACTCTGTTTAATCCCTTCCAAACCTACTCTCTAAGGGGTTTTTCGGGGTGCTGAACACGAATCTGAAGTCCGTTTTTCGATAAAACGCTTCCTTCATGGTTATTTTCGCGATTTTTCATCAAAATTGCTCAAAAATAAACTCTGTTTAATCCCTTTCAAACCTACTCTCTAAGGGGTTTTTCGGGGTGCTGAACACGAATCTGAAGTCCGTTTTTCGATAAAACGCTTCCTTCATGGTTATTTTCGCGATTTTTCATCAAAATTGCTCAAAAATAAACTCTGTTTAATCCCTTTCAAACCTACTCTCTAAGGGGTTTTTCGGGGTGCTGAACACGAATCTGAAGTCCGTTTTTCGATAAAACGCTTCCTTCATGGTTATTTTCGCGATTTTTCATCAAAATTGCTCAAAAATAAACTCTGTTTAATCCCTTTCAAACCTACTCTCTAAGGGGTTTTTCGGGGTGCTGAACACGAATCTGAAGTCCGTTTTTCGATAAAACGCTTCCTTCATGGTTATTTTCGCGATTTTTCATCAAAATTGCTCAAAAATAAACTCTGTTTAATCCCTTTCAAACCTACTCTCTAAGGGGTTTTCGGGGTGCTGAACACGAATCTGAAGTCCGTTTTTCGATAAAACGCTTCCTTCATGGTTATTTTCGCGATTTTTCATCAAAATTGCTCAAAAATAAACTCTGTTTAATCCCTTTCAAACCTACTCTCTAAGGGGTTTTTCGGGGTGCTGAACACGAATCTGAAGTCCGTTTTTCGATAAAACGCTTCCTTCATGGTTATTTTCGCGATTTTTCATCAAAATTGCTCAAAAATAAACTCTGTTTAATCCCTTTCAAACCTACTCTCTAAGGGGTTTTTCGGGGTGCTGAACACGAATCTGAAGTCCGTTTTTCGATAAAACGCTTCCTTCATGGTTATTTTCGCGATTTTTCATCAAAATTGCTCAAAAATAAACTCTGTTTAATCCCTTTCAAACCTACTCTCTAAGGGGTTTTTCGGGGTGCTGAACACGAATCTGAAGTCCGTTTTTCGATAAAACGCTTCCTTCATGGTTATTTTCGCGATTTTTCATCAAAATTGCTCAAAAATAAACTCTGTTTAATCCCTTTCAAACCTACTCTCTAAGGGGTTTTTCGGGGTGCTGAACACGAATCTGAAGTCCGTTTTTCGATAAAACGCTTCCTTCATGGTTATTTTCGCGATTTTTCATCAAAATTGCTCAAAAATAAACTCTGTTTAATCCCTTTCAAACCTACTCTCTAAGGGGTTTTTCGGGGTGCTGAACACGAATCTGAAGTCCGTTTTTCGATAAAACGCTTCCTTCATGGTTATTTTCGCGATTTTTCATCAAAATTGCTCAAAAATAAACTCTGTTTAATCCCTTTCAAACCTACTCTCTAAGGGGTTTTTCGGGGTGCTGAACACGAATCTGAAGTCCGTTTTTCGATAAAACGCTTCCTTCATGGTTATTTTCGCGATTTTTCATCAAAATTGCTCAAAAATAAACTCTGTTTAATCCCTTTCAAACCTACTCTCTAAGGGGTTTTTCGGGGTGCTGAACACGAATCTGAAGTCCGTTTTTCGATAAAACGCTTCCTTCATGGTTATTTTCGCGATTTTTCATCAAAATTGCTCAAAAATAAACTCTGTTTAATCCCTTTCAAACCTACTCTCTAAGGGGTTTTTCGGGGTGCTGAACACGAATCTGAAGTCCGTTTTTCGATAAAACGCTTCCTTCATGGTTATTTTCGCGATTTTTCATCAAAATTGCTCAAAAATAAACTCTGTTTAATCCCTTTCAAACCTACTCTCTAAGGGGTTTTTCGGGGTGCTGAACACGAATCTGAAGTCCGTTTCCCGATAAAACGCTTCCTTCATGGTTATTTTCGCGATTTTTCATCAAAATTGCTCAAAAATAAACTCTGTTTAATCCCTTTCAAACCTACTCTCTAAGGGGTTTTTCGGGGTGCTGAACACGAATCTGAAGTCCGTTTTTCGATAAAACGCTTCCTTCATGGTTATTTTCGCGATTTTTCATCAAAATTGCTCAAAAATAAACTCTGTTTAATCCCTTTCAAACCTACTCTCTAAGGGGTTTTTCGGGGTGCTGAACACGAATCTGAAGTCCGTTTTTCGATAAAACGCTTCCTTCATGGTTATTTTCGCGATTTTTCATCAAAATTGCTCAAAAATAAACTCTGTTTAATCCCTTTCAAACCTACTCTCTAAGGGGTTTTTCGGGGTGCTGAACACGAATCTGAAGTCCGTTTTTCGATAAAACGCTTCCTTCATGGTTATTTTCGCGATTTTTCATCAAAATTGCTCAAAAATAAACTCTGTTTAATCCCTTTCAAACCTACTCTCTAAGGGGTTTTCGGGGTGCTGAACACGAATCTGAAGTCCGTTTTTCGATAAAACGCTTCCTTCATGGTTATTTTCGCGATTTTTCATCAAAATTGCTCAAAAATAAACTCTGTTTAATCCCTTTCAAACCTACTCTCTAAGGGGTTTTTCGGGGTGCTGAACACGAATCTGAAGTCCGTTTCCCGATAAAACGCTTCCTTCATGGTTATTTTCGCGATTTTTCATCAAAATTGCTCAAAAATAAACTCTGTTTAATCCCTTTCAAACCTACTCTCTAAGGGGTTTTTCGGGGTGCTGAACACGAATCTGAAGTCCGTTTCCCGATAAAACGCTTCCTTCATGGTTATTTTCGCGATTTTTCATCAAAATTGCTCAAAAATAAACTCTGTTTAATCCCTTTCAAACCTACTCTCTAAGGGGTTTTTCGGGGTGCTGAACACGAATCTGAAGTCCGTTTTTCGATAAAACGCTTCCTTCATGGTTATTTTCGCGATTTTTCATCAAAATTGCTCAAAAATAAACTCTGTTTAATCCCTTCAAACCTACTCTCTAAGGGGTTTTTCGGGGTGCTGAACACGAATCTGAAGTCCGTTTTTCGATAAAACGCTTCCTTCATGGTTATTTTCGCGATTTTTCATCAAACCTTTCAAACCTACTCTCTAAGGGGTTTTCGGGGTGCTGAACACGAATTCGAAGTCCGTTTTTCGATAAAACGCTTCCTTCATGGTTATTTTCGCGATTTTTCATCAAAATTGCTCAAAAATTATCTCTGTTTAATCCCTTTCAAACCTACTCTCTAAGGGGTTTTCGGGGTGCTGAACACGAATTCGAAGTCCGTTTTTCGATAAAACGCTTCCTTCATGGTTATTTTCGCGATTTTTCATCAAAATTGCTCAAAAATTATCTCTGTTTAATCCCTTTCAAACCTACTCTCTAAGGGGTTTTCGGGTTGCTGAACACGAATTCGAAGTCCGTTTTTCGATAAAAACGCTTCCTTCATGGTTATTTTCGCGATTTTTTCATCAAATTGCTCAAAAATTATCTCTGTTTAATCCCTTTCAAACCTACTCTCTAAGGGGTTTTCAGGGTGCTGAACACGAATCTCGAAGTCCGTTTTTTCGATAAAACGCTTCCTTCATGGTTATTTTCGCGATTTTTCATCAAAATTGCTCACAAATTAACTCTGTTTAATCGCTTTCAAACCTACTCTCTAATGGGTTTTCGGGGTGCTGAACACGAATTCAAGTCCGTTTTTCGATAAAACGCTTCCTTCATGGTTATTTTCGCGATTTTTCATCAAAATTGCTCAAAAATTATCTCTGTTTAATCCCTTTCAAACCTACTCTATAAGGGTTTTTCGGGGTGCTGAACACGAATTCGAAGTCAGTTTTTCGATAAAACGCTTCCTTCATTATTATTTTCGCGATTTTTCATCAAAATTGCTCAAAAATTATCTCTGTTTAATCCCTTTCAAACCTACTCTCTAAGGGGTTTTTCGGGGTGCTGAACACGAATTCGAAGTCCGTTTTTCGATAAAACGCTTCCTTCATGGTTATTTTCGCGATTTTTCATCAAAATTGCTCAAAAATTATCTCTGTTTAATCCCTTTCAAACCTACTCTCTAAGGGGTTTTTTCGGGGTGCTGAACACGAATTCGAAGTCCGTTTTTCGATAAAACGCTTCCTTCATGGTTATTTTCGCGATTTTTCATCAAAATTGCTCAAAAATTATCTCTGTTTAATCCCTTTCAAACCTACTCTCTAAGGGGTTTTTCGGGGTGCTGAACACGAATTCGAAGTCCGTTTTCGATAAAACGCTTCCTTCATGGTTATTTTCGCGATTTTTCATCAAAATTGCTCAAAAATTATCTCTGTTTAATCCCTTTCAAACCTACTCTCTAAGGGGTTTTCGGGGTGCTGAACACGAATTCGAAGTCCGTTTTTCGATAAAACGCTTCCTTCATGGTTATTTTCGCGATTTTTCATCAAAATTGCTCAAAAATTATCTCTGTTTAATCCCTTTCAAACCTACTCTCTAAGGGGTTTTTCGGGGTGCTGAACACGAATTCGAAGTCCGTTTTTCGATAAAACGCTTCCTTCATGGTTATTTTCGCGATTTTTCATCAAAATTGCTCAAAAATTATCTCTGTTTAATCCCTTTCAAACCTACTCTCTAAGGGGTTTTCGGGGTGCTGAACACGAATTCCCGAAGTCCGTTTTTCGATAAAACGCTTCCTTCATGGTTATTTTCGCGATTTTTCATCAAAATTGCTCAAAAATTATCTCTGTTTAATCCCTTTCAAACCTACTCTCTAAGGGGTTTTCGGGGTGCTGAACACGAATTCGAAGTCCGTTTTTCGATAAAACGCTTCCTTCATGGTTATTTTCGCGATTTTTCATCAAAATTGCTCAAAAATTATCTCTGTTTAATCCCTTTCAAACCTACTCTCTAAGGGGTTTTTCGGGGTGCTGAACACGAATTCGAAGTCCGTTTTTCGATAAAACGCTTCCTTCATGGTTATTTTCGCGATTTTTCATCAAAATTGCTCAAAAATTATCTCTGTTTAATCCCTTTCAAACCTACTCTCTAAGGGGTTTTCGGGGTGCTGAACACGAATCTGAAGTCCGTTTTTCGATAAAACGCTTCCTTCATGGTTATTTTCGCGATTTTTCATCAAAATTGCTCAAAAATTATCTCTGTTTAATCCCACTTTCAAACCTACTCTCTAAGGGGTTTTTCGGGGTGCTGAACACGAATTCGAAGTCCGTTTTCGATAAAACGCTTCCTTCGTGGTTATTTTCGCGATTTTTCATCAAAATTGCTCAAAAATTATCTCTGTTTAATCCCTTTCAAACCTACTCTCTAAGGGGTTTTTCGGGGTGCTGAACACGAATCTCGAAGTCCGTTTTTTCGATAAAACGCTTCCTTCATGGTTATTTTCGCGATTTTTCATCAAAATTGCTCAAAAATTATCTCTGTTTAATCCCTTTCAAACCTACTCTCTAAGGGTTTTTCGGGTTGCTGAACACGAATTCGAAGTCCGTTTTTCGATAAAACGCTTCCTTCATGGTTATTTTCGCGATTTTTCATCAAAATTGCTCAAAAATTATCTCTGTTTAATCCCTTTCAAACCTACTCTCTAAGGGGTTTTCGGGGTGCTGAACACGAATTCGAAGTCCGTTTTTCGATAAAACGCTTCCTTCATGGTTATTTTCGCGATTTTTCATCAAAATTGCTCAAAAATTATCTCTGTTTAATCCCTTTCAAACCTACTCTCTAAGGGGTTTTTCGGGGTGCTGAACACGAATTCGAAGTCCGTTTTCGATAAAACGCTTCCTTCATGGTTATTTTCGCGATTTTTCATCAAAATTGCTCAAAAATTATCTCTGTTTAATCCCTTTCAAACCTACTCTCTAAAGGGGTTTTTCGGGGTGCTGAACACGAATCTGAAGTCCTTTTTCGATAAAACGCTTCCATCATGGTTATTTTCGCGTTTTTTCATCAAAATTGCTCAAAAATTAACTCTGTTTAATCGCTTTCAAACCTACTCTCTAAGGGGTTTTTCGGGGTGCTGAACACGAATCTAAAGTCCGTTTTTCGATAAAACGCTTCCTTCATGGTTATTTTCGCGATTTTTCATCAAAATTGCTCAAAAATTATCTCTGTTTAATCGCTTTCAAACCTACTCTCTAAGGGGTTTTCGGGGTGCTGATATATAATCTGAAGTCCGTTTTTCGATAAAACGCTTCCTTCATGGTTATTTTCGCGTTTTTTCATCAAGAATTGCTCAAAAAATTAACTCTGTTTAATCGCTTTCAAACCTACTCTCTAAGGGGGTTTCGGGGTGCTGAACACGAATCTGAAGTCCGTTTTTCGATAAAACGCTTCCTTCATGGTTATTTTCGCGTTTTTTCATCAAAATTGCTCAAAAAATTAACTCTGTTCAATCGCTTTCAAACCTACTCTCTAAGGGTTTTCGGGGTGCTGAACACGAATTCGAAGTCCGTTTTTCGATAAAACGCTTCCTTCATGGTTATTTTCGCGATTTTTCATCAAAATTGCTCAAAAATTAACTCTGTTTAATCCCTTTCAAACCTACTCTCTAAGGGGTTTTTCGGCGTGCTGGACAATAATCTGAAGTCCGTTTTTCGATAAAACGCTTCCTTCATGGTTATTTTCGCATTTTTTCATCAAAATTGCTCAAAAATTAACTCTGTTTAATCGCTTTCAAACCTACTCTCTAAGGGGTTATTTGGGGTGCTGAACACGAATCTGAAGTCCGTTATTCGATAATACGCTTCCTTCATGGTTATTTTCGCGTTTTTTCATCAAAATTGTTCAAAAATTAACTCTGTTTAATCCCTTTCAAACCTACTCTCTAAGGGGTTTTTCGGGGTGCTGAACACGAATCTGAAGTCCGTTTTTGATAAAACGCTTCCTTCATGGTTATTTTCGCGTTTTTTCATCAAAATTGCTCAAAAATTAACTCTGTTTAATCGCTTTCAAACCTGCTCTCTAAGGGGTTTTTCGGGATGCTGAGACACGAATCTGAAGTCCGTTTTTCGATAAAACGCTTCCTTCATGGTTATCTTCGCGTTTTTTTCATCAAAATTGCTCAAAAATTAACTCTGTCTAATCGCTTTCAAACCTACTCTCTAAGGGGTTTTCGGGGTGCTGAACACGAATCTGAAGTCCGTTTTTCGATAAAACGCTTCCTTCATGGTTATTTTCGCGTTTTTCATCAAAATTGCTCAAAAATTATCTCTGTTTAATCCCTTTCAAACCTACTCTCTAAGGGGTTTTTCGGGGTGCTGAACACGAATCTGAAGTCCGTTTTTCGATAAAACGCTTCCTTCATGGTTATTTTCGCGTTTTTCCATCAAAATTGCTCAAAAATTAACTCTGTTTAGTCGCTTTCAAACCTACTCTCTGAGGGGTTTTTCGGGGTGCTGAACACGAATCTGAAGTCCGTTTTTCGATAAAACGCTTACTTCATGGTTATTTTCGCGATTTTTTCATCAAAATTGCTCAAAAATTAACTCTGTTTAATCCCTTTCAAACCTACTCTTTAAGGGGTTTTTCGGGGTGCTGAACACGAATCTGAAGTCCGTTTTTCGATAAAACGCTTCCTTCATAGTTATTTTCGCGTTTTTTCATCAAAATGTCATAAAAATTAACTCTGTTTAATCCCTTTCAAACCTACTCTCTAAGGGGTTTTCGGGGTGCTGAACACGAATCTGAAGTCCGTTTTTCGATAAAACGCTTCCTTCATGGTTATTTTCGCGTTTTTTCATCAAAATTGCTCAAAAATTAACTCTGTTTAATCGCTTTCAAACCTACTCTCTAAGGGGTTTTCGGGGTGCTGAACACGAATCTGAAGTCCGTTTTTCGATAAAACGCTTCCTTCATGGTTATTTTCGCGTTTTTTCATCAAAATGTCCCAAAAATTAACTCTGTTTAATCGCTTTCAAACCTACTCTCTAAGGGGTTTCGGGGTGCTGAACACGAATTCGAAGTCCGTTTTTCGATAAAACGCTTCCTTCATGGTTATTTTCGCGTTTTTCATCAAAATTGCTCAAAAATAAACTCTGTTTAATCGCTTTCAAACCTATCTCTAAGGGGTTTTTCGGGGTGCTGAACACGAATTCGAAGTCCGTTTTCGATAAAACGCTTCCTTCATGGTTATTTTCGCGATTTTTCATCAAAATTGCTCAAAAATTAACTCCGTTTAATCGCTTTCAAACCTACTCTCTAAGGGGTTTTTCGGGGTGCTGAACACGAATCTGAAGTCCGTTTTTTCGATAAAACGCTTCCTTCATGGTTATTTTCGCGTTTTTTCATCAAAATTGCTCAAAAATTATCTCTGTTTAATCCCTTTCAAACCTACTCTCTAAGGGGTTTTCGGGGTGCTGAACACGAATCTGAAGTCCGTTTTTCGATAAAACGCTTCCTTCATGGTTATTTTCGCGTTTTTTCATCAAAATTGCTCAAAAATTATCTCTGTTTAATCCCTTTCAAACCTACTCTCTAAAGGGTTTTTCAGGGTGCTGAACACGAATCTGAAGTCCGTTTTTTCGATAAAACGCTTCCTTCATGGTTAAATTCGCGATTTTTCATCAAAATTGCTCAAAAATTATCTCTGTTTAATCCTTTCAAACCTACTCTCTAAGGGGTTTTCGGGGTGCTGAACACGAATTCGAAGTCCGTTTTTCGATAAAACGCTTCCTTCATGGTTATTTTCGCGTTTTTTCATCAAAATTGCTCAAAAATTAACTCTGTTTAATCGCTTTCAAACCTACTCTCTAAGGGGTTTTCGGGGGTGCTGAACACTAATCTGAAGTCCGTTTCTTCGATAAAACGCTTCCTCCATGGTTATTTTCGCGTTTTTTCATCAAAATTGCTCAAAAATTATCTCTGTTTAATCGCTTTCAAACCTACTCTCTAAGGGGTTTTCGGGGTGCTGAACACGAAAATCTGAAGTCCGTTTTTTTTTCGATAAAACGCTTCCTTCATGGTTATTTTCGCGTTTTTTCATCAAAATTGCTCAAAAATTATCTCTGTTTAATCCCTTTCAAACCTACTCTCTAAGGGGTTTTTCGGGGTGCTGAACACGAATCTGAAGTCCGTTTTCGATAAAACGCTTCCTTCATGGTTATTTTCGCGTTTTTCATCAAAATTGCTCAAAAATTAACTCTGTTTAATCGCTTTCAAACCTACTCTCTAAGGGGTTTTCGGGGTGCTGAACACGAATTCGAAGTCCGTTTTTCGATAAAACGCTTCCTTCATGGTTATTTTCGCGTTTTTTCATCAAAATTGCTCAAAAATTAACTCTGTTTAATCGCTTTCAAACCTACTCTCTAAGGGGTTTTCGGGGGTGCTGAACACGAATCTCGAAGTCCGTTTTTCGATAAAACGCTTCCTTCACCGGTTATTTTCGCGATTTTTCATCAAAATTGCTCAAAAATTAACTCCGTTTAATCGCTTTCAAACCTACTCTCTAAGGGGTTTTTCGGGGTGCTGAACACGAATCTGAAGTCCTTTTTTCGATAAAACGCTTCCTTCATGGTTATATTCGCGTTTTTTCATCAAAATTGCTCAAAAATTAACTCTGTTTAATCGCTTTCAAACCTACTCTCTAAGGGTTTTTTCGGGGTGCTGAACACGAATCTAAAGTCCGTTTTTCGATAAAACGCTTCCTTCGTGGTTATATTCGCGTTTTTTCATCAAAAGTGCTCAAAAATTAACTCTGTTTAATCGCTTTGAAACCTACTCTCTACGGGGTTTTTTCGGGGTGCTGAACACGAATTCGAAGTCCGTTTTTCATAAAACGCTTCCTTCATGGTTATTTTCGCGATTTTTCATCAAAATTGCTCAAAAAATTATCTCTGTTTAATCGCTTTCAAACCTACTCTCTAAGGGGGTTTTTCGGGGTGCTGAACACGAATCTCGAAGTCCGTTTTTCGATAAAACGCTTCCTTCATGGTTATTTTCGCGATTTTTTCATCAAAAATTGCTCAAAAATTAACTCTGTTTAATCGCTTTCAAACCTACTCTCTAAGGGGTTTTTCGAAGTTATGAACACGAATCTGAAGTTAGTTTTTCGATAAAACGCTTCCTTCATGGTTATTTTCGCGTTTTTTCATCAAAATTGCTCAAAAATAAACTCTGTTTAATCCTTTCAAACCTACTCTCCTAAGCTGTTTTCGGGGTGCTGAACACGAATCTGAAGTCCGTTTTTCGATAAAACGCTTCCTTCATGGTTATTTTCGCGTTTTTTCATCAAAATTGCTCAAAAATTAACTCTGTTTAATCGCTTTCAAACCTACTCTCTAAGGGGTTTTTCGTTGTGCTGAACACGAATCTGAAGTCCTTTTTTCGATAAAACGCTTCCTTCATGGTTATTTTCGCGTTTTCATCAAAATTGCTCAAAAATTAAATCTGTTTAATCCCTTTCAAACCTACTCTCTAAGGGGTTTTTCGGGGTGCTGAACACGAATCTGAAGTCCGTTTTTCGATAAAACGCTTCCTTCATGGTTATTTTCGCGTTTTTCATCAAAATTGCTCAAAAATTAACTCTGTTTAATCCTTTCAAACCTACTCTCTAAGGGGTTTTTCGGGGTGCTGAACACGAATCTGAAGTCCGTTTTTTCGATAAAACGCTTCCTTCATGGTTATTTTCGCGTTTTTTCATCAAAATTGCTCAAAAATTAACTCTGTTTAATCGCTTTCAAACCTACTCTCTAAGGGGTTTTCGGGGTGCTGAACACGAATCTGAAGTCCTTTTTTCGATAAAACGCTTCCTTCATGGTTATTTTCGCGTTTTTTCATCAAAATTGCTCAAAAATTAACTCTGTTTAATCTCTTTCAAACCTACTCTCTAAGGGGTTTTTCGGGGTGCTGAACACGAATCTGAAGTCCTTTTTTCGATAAAACGCTTCCTTCATGGTTATTTTCGCGTTTTTTCATCAAAATTGCTCAAAAATTATCTCTGTTTAATCGCTTTCAAACCTACTCTCTAAGGGGTTTTCGGGGTGCTGAACACGAATCTGAAGTCCGTTTTTCGATAAAACGCTTCCATCATGATTATTTTCGCGTTTTTTCATCAAAATTGCTCAAAAATTAACTCTGTTTAATCGCTTTCAAACCTACTCTCTAAGGGGTTTTTCGGGGTGCTGAACACGAATCTGAAGCCGTTTTTCGATAAAACGCTTCCTTCATGGTTATTTTCGCGTTTTTTCATCAAAATTGCTCAAAAATTAACTCTGTTTAATCTCTTTCAAACCTACTCTCTATGGGGTTTTCAGGGTGCTGAACACGAATCTGAAGTCCGTTTTTCGATAAAACGCTTCCTTCATGGTTATTTTCGCGTTTTTTCATCAAAATTGCTCAAAAATAAACTCTGTTTAATCCCTTTCAAACCTACTCTCTAAGGGTTTTTCGGGGTGCTGAACACGAATCTGAAGTCCGTTTTTCGATAAAACGCTTCCTTCATGGTTATTTTCGCGTTTTTTCATCAAAATTGCTCAAAAATTAACTCTGTTTAATCGCTTTCAAACCTACTCTCTAAGGGGTTTTTCGGGGTGCTGAACCTTGACGAATCTGAAGTCCTTTTTTTCGATAAAACGCTTCCTTCATGGTTATTTTCGCGTTTTCATCAAAATTGCTCAAAAATAAACTCTGTTTAATCTCTTTCAAACCTACTCTCTAAGGGGTTTTTCGGGGTGCTGAACACGAATCTGAAGTCGTTTTTTCGATAAAACGCTTCCTTCATGGTTATTTTCGCGTTTTTTCATCAAAATTGCTCAAAAATTAACTCTGTTTAATCGCTTTCAAACCTACTCTCTAAGGGGTTTTCGGGGTGCTGAACACGAATCTGAAGTCCGTTTTTCGATAAAACGCTTCCTTCATGGTTATTTTCGCGTTTTTTCATCAAAATTGCTCAAAAATTAACTCTGTTTAATCGCTTTCAAACCTACTCTCTAAGGGGTTTTCGGGGTGCTGAACACGAATCTGAAGTCCGTTTTTCGATAAAACGCTTCCTTCATGGTTATTTTCGCGTTTTTTCATCAAAATTGCTCAAAAATTAACTCTGTTTAATCTCTTTCAAACCTACTCTCTAAGGGGTTTTTCGGGGTGCTGAACACGAATCTGAAGTCCTTTTTTCGATAAAACGCTTCCTTCATGGTTATTTTCGCGTTTTTTAATCAAAATTGCTCAAAAATTAACTCTGTTTAATCTCTTTCAAACCTACTCTCTAAGGGGTTTTTCGGGGTGCTGAACACGAATCTGAAGTCCTTTTTTCGATAAAACGCTTCCTTAGTGGTTATTTTCGCGTTTTTTCATCAAAATTGCTCAAAAATTTACTCTGTTTAATCGCTTTCAAACCTACTCTCTAAGGGGGTTTTCGGGGTGCTGAACACGAATCTGAAGTCCGTTTTTCGATAAAACGCTTCCTTCATGGTTATTTTCGCGTTTTCATCAAAATTGCTCAAAAATTAACTCTGTTTAATCGCTTTCAAACCTACTCTCTAAGGGGTTTTCGGGGTGCTGAACACGAATCTGAAGTCCGTTTTTCCGATAAAACGCTTCCTTCATGGTTATTTTCGCGTTTTTTCATCAAAATTGATCAAAAATAAACTCTGTTTAATCGCTTTCAAACCTACTCTCTAAGGGTTTTTTCGGGGTGCTGAACACGAATCTGAAGTCCTTTTTTCGATAAAACGCTTCCTTCATGGTTATTTTCGCGTTTTCTCATCAAAATTGCTCAAAAATAAACTCTCTTTAATCGCTTTCAAACCTACTCTCTAGGGGGTATTTCGGGGTGCTGAACACGAATCTGAAGTCCTTTTTTCGATAAAACGCTTCCTTCATGGATTATTTTCGCGTTTTTTCATCAAAATTGCTCAAAAATAAACTCTGTTTAATCGCTTTCAAACCTACTCTCTAAGGGGTTTTTCGGGTGCTGAACACGAATCTGAAGTCCTTTTTCCGATAAAACGCATCCTTCATGGTTATTTTCGCGTTTTTTCATCAAAATTGCTCAAAAATAAACTCTGTTTAATCGCGCAAACCTACTCTCTAAGGGGTTTTTCGGGGTGCTGAACACGAATCTGAAGTCCTTTTTCCGATAAAACGCTTCCTTCATGGTTATTTTCGCGTTTTTTCATCAAAATTGCTCAAAAATAAACTCTGTTTAATCGCTTTCAAACCTACTCTCTAAGGGGTTTTCGGGGTGCTGAACACGAATCTGAAGTCCTTTTTCGATAAAACGCTTCCTTCATGGTTATTTTCGCGTTTTTTCATCAAAATTGCTCAAAAATAAACTCTGTTTAATCGCTTTCAAACCTACTCTCTAAGGGGTTTTCGGGGTGCTGAACACGAATCTGAAGTCCTTTTTCGATAAAACGCTTCCTTCATGGTTATTTTCGCGTTTTTTCATCAAAAATTGCTCAAAAATAAACTCTGTTTAATCGCTTTCAAACCTACTCTCTAAGGGGTTTTTCGGTGCTGAACACGAATCTGAAGTCCGTTTTTCGATAAAACGCTTCCTTCATGGTTATTTTCGCGTTTTTTCATCAAAATTGCTCAAAAATTAACTCTGTTTAATCGCTTTCAAACCTACTCTCTAAGGGGTTTTTCGGGGTGCTGAACACGAATCTGAAGTCCTTTTTTCGATAAAACGCTTCCTTCATGGTTATTTTCGCGTTTTTTCATCAAAATTGCTCAAAAATAAACTCTGTTTAATCGCTTTCAAACCTACTCTCTAAGGGGTTTTTCGGGGTGCTGAACACGAATCTGAAGTCCTTTTTTCGATAAAACGCTTCCTTCATGGTTATTTTCGCGTTTTTTCATCAAAATTGCTCAAAAATAAACTCTGTTTAATCGCTTTCAAACCTACTCTCTAAGGGGTTTTTCGGGGTGCTGAACACGAATCTGAAGTCCTTTTTTCGATAAAACGCTTCCTTCATGGTTATTTTCGCGTTTTTTCATCAAAATTGCTCAAAAATAAACTCTGTTTAATCGCTTTCAAACCTACTCTCTAAGGGGTTTTTCGGGGTGCTGAACACGAATCTGAAGTCCTTTTTTCGATAAAACGCTTCCTTCATGGTTATTTTCGCGTTTTTTCATCAAAATTGCTCAAAAATAAACTCTGTTTAATCGCTTTCAAACCTACTCTCTAAGGGGTTTTTCGGGGTGCTGAACACGAATCTGAAGTCCTTTTTTCGATAAAACGCTTCCTTCATGGTTATTTTCGCGTTTTTTCATCAAAATTGCTCAAAAATAAACTCTGTTTAATCGCTTTCAAACCTACTCTCTAAGGGGTTTTTCGGGGTGCTGAACACGAATCTGAAGTCCTTTTTTCGATAAAACGCTTCCTTCATGGTTATTTTCGCGTTTTTTCATCAAAATTGCTCAAAAATAAACTCTGTTTAATCGCTTTCAAACCTACTCTCTAAGGGGTTTTTCGGGGTGCTGAACACGAATCTGAAGTCCTTTTTTCGACGCTTCCTTCATGGTTATTTTCGCGTTTTTTCATCAAAATTGCTCAAAAATAAACTCTGTTTAATCGCTTTCAAACCTACTCTCTAAGGGGTTTTTCGGGGTGCTGAACACGAATCTGAAGTCCTTTTTCGATAAAACGCTTCCTTCATGGTTATTTTCGCGTTTTTTCATCAAAATTGCTCAAAAATAAACTCTGTTTAATCGCTTTCAAACCTACTCTCTAAGGGGTTTTTCGGGGTGCTGAACACGAATCTGAAGTCCTTTTTCGATAAAACGCTTCCTTCATGGTTATTTTCGCGTTTTTTCATCAAAATTGCTCAAAAATAAACTCTGTTTAATCGCTTTCAAACCTACTCTCTAAGGGGTTTTTCGGGGTGCTGAACACGAATCTGAAGTCCTTTTTTCGATAAAACGCTTCCTTCATGGTTATTTTCGCGTTTTTTCATCAAAATTGCTCAAAAATAAACTCTGTTTAATCGCTTTCAAACCTACTCTCTAAGGGGTTTTTCGGGGTGCTGAACACGAATCTGAAGTCCTTTTTTCGATAAAACGCTTCCTTCATGGTTATTTTCGCGTTTTTTCATCAAAATTGCTCAAAAATAAACTCTGTTTAATCGCTTTCAAACCTACTCTCTAAGGGGTTTTTCGGGGTGCTGAACACGAATCTGAAGTCCTTTTTTCGATAAAACGCTTCCTTCATGGTTATTTTCGCGTTTTTTCATCAAAATTGCTCAAAAATAAACTCTGTTTAATCGCTTTCAAACCTACTCTCTAAGGGGTTTTTCGGGGTGCTGAACACGAATCTGAAGTCCTTTTTCGATAAAACGCTTCCTTCATGGTTATTTTCGCGTTTTTTCATCAAAATTGCTCAAAAATAAACTCTGTTTAATCGCTTTCAAACCTACTCTCTAAGGGGTTTTTCGGGGTGCTGAACACGAATCTGAAGTCCTTTTTCGATAAAACGCTTCCTTCATGGTTATTTTCGCGTTTTTTCATCAAAATTGCTCAAAAATAAACTCTGTTTAATCGCTTTCAAACCTACTCTCTAAGGGGTTTTTCGGGGTGCTGAACACGAATCTGAAGTCCTTTTTCGATAAAACGCTTCCTTCATGGTTATTTTCGCGTTTTTTCATCAAAATTGCTCAAAAATAAACTCTGTTTAATCGCTTTCAAACCTACTCTCTAAGGGGTTTTTCGGGGTGCTGAACACGAATCTGAAGTCCTTTTTTCGATAAAACGCTTCCTTCATGGTTATTTTCGCGTTTTTTCATCAAAATTGCTCAAAAATAAACTCTGTTTAATCGCTTTCAAACCTACTCTCTAAGGGGTTTTTCGGGGTGCTGAACACGAATCTGAAGTCCTTTTTTCGATAAAACGCTTCCTTCATGGTTATTTTCGCGTTTTTTCATCAAAATTGCTCAAAAATAAACTCTGTTTAATCGCTTTCAAACCTACTCTCTAAGGGGTTTTTCGGGGTGCTGAACACGAATCTGAAGTCCTTTTTTCGATAAAACGCTTCCTTCATGGTTATTTTCGCGTTTTTTCATCAAAATTGCTCAAAAATAAACTCTGTTTAATCGCTTTCAAACCTACTCTCTAAGGGGTTTTTCGGGGTGCTGAACACGAATCTGAAGTCCTTTTTTCGATAAAACGCTTCCTTCATGGTTATTTTCGCGTTTTTTCATCAAAATTGCTCAAAAATAAACTCTGTTTAATCGCTTTCAAACCTACTCTCTAAGGGGTTTTTCGGGGTGCTGAACACGAATCTGAAGTCCTTTTTTCGATAAAACGCTTCCTTCATGGTTATTTTCGCGTTTTTTCATCAAAATTGCTCAAAAATAAACTCTGTTTAATCGCTTTCAAACCTACTCTCTAAGGGGTTTTTCGGGGTGCTGAACACGAATCTGAAGTCCTTTTTCGATAAAACGCTTCCTTCATGGTTATTTTCGCGTTTTTTCATCAAAATTGCTCAAAAATAAACTCTGTTTAATCGCTTTCAAACCTACTCTCTAAGGGGTTTTTCGGGGTGCTGAACACGAATCTGAAGTCCTTTTTCGATAAAACGCTTCCTTCATGGTTATTTTCGCGTTTTTTCATCAAAATTGCTCAAAAATAAACTCTGTTTAATCGCTTTCAAACCTACTCTCTAAGGGGTTTTTCGGGGTGCTGAACACGAATCTGAAGTCCTTTTTTCGATAAAACGCTTCCTTCATGGTTATTTTCGCGTTTTTTCATCAAAATTGCTCAAAAATAAACTCTGTTTAATCGCTTTCAAACCTACTCTCTAAGGGGTTTTTCGGGGTGCTGAACACGAATCTGAAGTCCTTTTTTCGATAAAACGCTTCCTTCATGGTTATTTTCGCGTTTTTTCATCAAAATTGCTCAAAAATTAACTCTGTTTAATCGCTTTCAAACCTACTCTCTAAGGGGTTTTTCGGGGTGCTGAACACGAATCTGAAGTCCTTTTTTCGATAAAACGCTTCCTTCATGGTTATTTTCGCGTTTTTTCATCAAAATTGCTCAAAAATAAACTCTGTTTAATCGCTTTCAAACCTACTCTCTAAGGGGTTTTTCGGGGTGCTGAACACGAATCTGAAGTCCTTTTTTCGATAAAACGCTTCCTTCATGGTTATTTTCGCGTTTTTTCATCAAAATTGCTCAAAAATAAACTCTGTTTAATCGCTTTCAAACCTACTCTCTAAGGGGTTTTTCGGGGTGCTGAACACGAATCTGAAGTCCTTTTTTCGATAAAACGCTTCCTTCATGGTTATTTTCGCGTTTTTTCATCAAAATTGCTCAAAAATAAACTCTGTTTAATCGCTTTCAAACCTACTCTCTAAGGGGTTTTTCGGGGTGCTGAACACGAATCTGAAGTCCTTTTTCGATAAAACGCTTCCTTCATGGTTATTTTCGCGTTTTTTCATCAAAATTGCTCAAAAATAAACTCTGTTTAATCGCTTTCAAACCTACTCTCTAAGGGGTTTTTCGGGGTGCTGAACACGAATCTGAAGTCCTTTTTTCGATAAAACGCTTCCTTCATGGTTATTTTCGCGTTTTTTCATCAAAATTGCTCAAAAATAAACTCTGTTTAATCGCTTTCAAACCTACTCTCTAAGGGGTTTTTCGGGGTGCTGAACACGAATCTGAAGTCCTTTTTTCGATAAAACGCTTCCTTCATGGTTATTTTCGCGTTTTTTCATCAAAATTGCTCAAAAATAAACTCTGTTTAATCGCTTTCAAACCTACTCTCTAAGGGGTTTTTCGGGGTGCTGAACACGAATCTGAAGTCCTTTTTTCGATAAAACGCTTCCTTCATGGTTATTTTCGCGTTTTTTCATCAAAATTGCTCAAAAATAAACTCTGTTTAATCGCTTTCAAACCTACTCTCTAAGGGGTTTTTCGGGGTGCTGAACACGAATCTGAAGTCCTTTTTTCGATAAAACGCTTCCTTCATGGTTATTTTCGCGTTTTTTCATCAAAATTGCTCAAAAATAAAACTCTGTTTAATCGCTTTCAAACCTACTCTCTAAGGGGTTTTTCGGGGTGCTGAACACGAATCTGAAGTCCTTTTTTCGATAAAACGCTTCCTTCATGGTTATTTTCGCGTTTTTTCATCAAAATTGCTCAAAAATAAACTCTGTTTAATCGCTTTCAAACCTACTCTCTAAGGGTTTTTCGGGGTGCTGAACACGAATCTGAAGTCCTTTTTTCGATAAAACGCTTCCTTCATGGTTATTTTCGCGTTTTTTCATCAAAATTGCTCAAAAATAAACTCTGTTTAATCGCTTTCAAACCTACTCTCTAAGGGGTTTTTCGGGGTGCTGAACACGAATCTGAAGTCCTTTTTTCGATAAAACGCTTCCTTCATGGTTATTTTCGCGTTTTTTCATCAAAATTGCTCAAAAATAAACTCTGTTTAATCGCTTTCAAACCTACTCTCTAAGGGGTTTTTCGGGGTGCTGAACACGAATCTGAAGTCCTTTTTTCGATAAAACGCTTCCTTCATGGTTATTTTCGCGTTTTTTCATCAAAATTGCTCAAAAATAAACTCTGTTTAATCGCTTTCAAACCTACTCTCTAAGGGGTTTTTCGGGGTGCTGAACACGAATCTGAAGTCCTTTTTTCGATAAAACGCTTCCTTCATGGTTATTTTCGCGTTTTTTCATCAAAATTGCTCAAAAATAAACTCTGTTTAATCGCTTTCAAACCTACTCTCTAAGGGGTTTTTCGGGGTGCTGAACACGAATCTGAAGTCCTTTTTTCGATAAAACGCTTCCTTCATGGTTATTTTCGCGTTTTTTCATCAAAATTGCTCAAAAATAAACTCTGTTTAATCGCTTTCAAACCTACTCTCTAAGGGGTTTTTCGGGGTGCTGAACACGAATCTGAAGTCCTTTTTTCGATAAAACGCTTCCTTCATGGTTATTTTCGCGTTTTTTCATCAAAATTGCTCAAAAATAAACTCTGTTTAATCGCTTTCAAACCTACTCTCTAAGGGGTTTTTCGGGGTGCTGAACACGAATCTGAAGTCCTTTTTTCGATAAAACGCTTCCTTCATGGTTATTTTCGCGTTTTTTCATCAAAATTGCTCAAAAATAAACTCTGTTTAATCGCTTTCAAACCTACTCTCTAAGGGGTTTTTCGGGGTGCTGAACACGAATCTGAAGTCCTTTTTTCGATAAAACGCTTCCTTCATGGTTATTTTCGCGTTTTTTCATCAAAATTGCTCAAAAATAAACTCTGTTTAATCGCTTTCAAACCTACTCTCTAAGGGGTTTTTCGGGGTGCTGAACACGAATCTGAAGTCCTTTTTTCGATAAAACGCTTCCTTCATGGTTATTTTCGCGTTTTTTCATCAAAATTGCTCAAAAATAAACTCTGTTTAATCGCTTTCAAACCTACTCTCTAAGGGGTTTTTCGGGGTGCTGAACACGAATCTGAAGTCCTTTTTTCGATAAAACGCTTCCTTCATGGTTATTTTCGCGTTTTTTCATCAAAATTGCTCAAAAATAAACTCTGTTTAATCGCTTTCAAACCTACTCTCTAAGGGGTTTTTCGGGGTGCTGAACACGAATCTGAAGTCCTTTTTTCGATAAAACGCTTCCTTCATGGTTATTTTCGCGTTTTTTCATCAAAATTGCTCAAAAATTAACTCTGTTTAATCGCTTTCAAACCTACTCTCTAAGGGGTTTTTCGGGGTGCTGAACACGAATCTGAAGTCCTTTTTTCGATAAAACGCTTCCTTCATGGTTATTTTCGCGTTTTTTCATCAAAATTGCTCAAAAATAAACTCTGTTTAATCGCTTTCAAACCTACTCTCTAAGGGGTTTTTCGGGGTGCTGAACACGAATCTGAAGTCCTTTTTTCGATAAAACGCTTCCTTCATGGTTATTTTCGCGTTTTTTCATCAAAATTGCTCAAAAATAAACTCTGTTTAATCGCTTTCAAACCTACTCTCTAAGGGGTTTTTCGGGGTGCTGAACACGAATCTGAAGTCCTTTTTTCGATAAAACGCTTCCTTCATGGTTATTTTCGCGTTTTTTCATCAAAATTGCTCAAAAATAAACTCTGTTTAATCGCTTTCAAACCTACTCTCTAAGGGGTTTTTCGGGGTGCTGAACACGAATCTGAAGTCCTTTTTTCGATAAAACGCTTCCTTCATGGTTATTTTCGCGTTTTTTCATCAAAATTGCTCAAAAATAAACTCTGTTTAATCGCTTTCAAACCTACTCTCTAAGGGGTTTTTCGGGGTGCTGAACACGAATCTGAAGTCCTTTTTCGATAAAACGCTTCCTTCATGGTTATTTTCGCGTTTTTTCATCAAAATTGCTCAAAAATAAACTCTGTTTAATCGCTTTCAAACCTACTCTCTAAGGGGTTTTTCGGGGTGCTGAACACGAATCTGAAGTCCTTTTTCGATAAAACGCTTCCTTCATGGTTATTTTCGCGTTTTTTCATCAAAATTGCTCAAAAATAAACTCTGTTTAATCGCTTTCAAACCTACTCTCTAAGGGGTTTTTCGGGGTGCTGAACACGAATCTGAAGTCCTTTTTCGATAAAACGCTTCCTTCATGGTTATTTTCGCGTTTTTTCATCAAAATTGCTCAAAAATAAACTCTGTTTAATCGCTTTCAAACCTACTCTCTAAGGGGTTTTTCGGGGTGCTGAACACGAATCTGAAGTCCTTTTTTCGATAAAACGCTTCCTTCATGGTTATTTTCGCGTTTTTTCATCAAAATTGCTCAAAAATAAACTCTGTTTAATCGCTTAAAACCTATGGGGTTTTTCGGGGTGCTGAACACGAATCTGAAGTCCGTTTTTCGATAAAACGCTTCTCTTCATGGTTATTTTCGCGTTTTTTCATCAAAATTGCTCAAAAATTAACTCTGTTTAATCGCTTTCAAACCTACTCTCCAAGGGGTTTTTCGGGGTGCTGAACACGAATCTGAAGTCCTTTTTTCGATAAAACGCTTCCTTCATGGTTATTTTCGCGTTTTTTCATCAAAATTGCTCAAAAATAAACTCTGTTTAATCGCTTTCAAACCTACTCTCTAAGGGGTTTTTCGGGGTGCTGAACACGAATCTGAAGTCCTTTTTCGATAAAACGCTTCCTTCATGGTTATTTTCGCGTTTTTTCATCAAAATTGCTCAAAAATTAACTCTGTTTAATCGCTTTCAAACCTACTCTAAGGGGTTTTTCGGGGTGCTGAACACGAATCTGAAGTCCTTTTTTCGATAAAACGCTTCCTTCATGGTTATTTTCGCGTTTTTCATCAAAATTGCTCAAAAATAAACTCTGTTTAATCGCTTTCAAACCTACTCTAAGGGGTTTTCCGGGGTGCTGAACACGAATCTGAAGTCCTTTTTTCGATAAAACGCTTCCTTCATGGTTATTTTCGCGTTTTTTCATCAAAATTGCTCAAAATTAACTCTGTTTAATCGCTTTCAAACCTACTCTCTAAGGGTTTTTCGGGGTGTTGGACACGAATCTGAAGTCCTTTTTCGATAAAACGCTTCCTTCATGGTTATTTTCGCGTTTTTTCATCAAAATTGCTCAAAAATAAACTCTGTTTTAATCGCTTTCAAACCTACTATCTAAGGGGTTTTTCGGGGTGCTGAACACGAATCTGAAGTCCTTTTTTCGATAAAACGCTTCCTTCATGGTTATTTTCGCGTTTTTTCATCAAAATTGCTCAAAAATAAACTCTGTTTAATCGCTTTCAAACCTACTCTAAGGGGTTTTTCGGGTGCTGAACACGAATCTGAAGTCCGTTTTTCGATAAAACGCTTCCTTCATGGTTATTTTCGCGTTTTTTCATCAAATTTTCTCAAAAATAAACTCTGTTTAATCGCTTTCAAACCTACTCTTCAAGGGGTTTTTCGGGGTGCTGAACACGAATCTGAAGTCCTTTTTTCGATAAAACGCTTCCTTCATGGTTATTTTCGCGTTTTTTCATCAAAATTGCTCAAAAATTAACTCTGTTTAATCGCTTTCAAACCTACTCTCTAAGGGTTTTTCGGGGTGCTGAACACGAATCTGAAGTCCGTTTTTCGATAAAACGCTTCTTCATGGTTATTTTCGCGTTTTTTCATCAAAATTGCTCAAAAATTAACTCTGTTTAATCGCTTTCAAACCTACTCTCTAAGGGGTTTTTCGGGGTGCTGAACACGAATCTGAAGTCCGTTTTTCGATAAAACGCTTCCTTCATGGTTATTTTCGCGTTTTTTCATCAAAATTGCTCAAAAATTAACTCTGTTTAATCGCTTTCAAACCTACTCTCTAAGGGGTTTTTCGGGGTGCTGAACACGAATCTGAAGTCCTTTTTTCGATAAAACGCTTCCTTCATGGTTATTTTCGCGTTTTTTCATCAAAATTGTCAAAAATAAACTCTGTTTAATCGCTTTCAAACCTACTCTCTAAGGGGTTTTTCGGGGTGCTGAACACGAATCTGAAGTCCGTTTTTCGATAAAACGCTTCCTTCATGGTTATTTTCGCGTTTTTTCATCAAAAATTGCTCAAAAATAAACTCTGTTTAATCGCTTTCAAAACCTACTCTA
>JAVIWC010001037.1:0-22583 GCA_031894815.1 Creontiades dilutus | reverse complement strand
TAACTTCGTACGTAATTACTATTCCTTCTGGTATGTATACCTAAACACAACGACTCAATTTCAACTTAGTACAAATGACTATTCAAAGATGACTGGTAAAAACGTATTAAGGGCTTTGCAAGCCAATACAGCCGTGAGGCGGCGAAATAGAAGTTAAGGCACAGCGTGACCCAAATGACACGCACCCGGATGGGGTTTACTAGTTTACAAATCCTAACTTGCAGCAGGGACAATGATAATAGATGTGACACTACCTTAAATGTGATGGGGGTGTTAGGGCCTGACTGTTACTTGGATTCCTTCGGCGTGGCTTGGCGTGGTGGGCGAGCAATCAGCAAGCCGAGCTGGCGTGGCATGGCGTGGGAGCTGCGAGCCAAGCTAGGTGGTGGTAGCTTGGCGCATGAGCCGAGGGATGAGCTGGTGTGGCGTGGCTTGGCCCGAGAACAGCGAGCCGAGCCGATGACTGGATGGAGGTCGCGCCGAAGATTGGCGTGGCGCAGGATGAAAGGTGACCTCGAGCCGAGCTGGATTGGCATGGCGTGCGTGGTAGCGCACCAGTATCCTCTGAATGTCCTAGGTTGCCTTTGGACTGTGGAGCGCGCCAACGGCAAGCCGGATCTGTAACAGTAAACAAAGTAACAGCGAGGCGCAGATCGCGAGCTAAGGGGGGCGTTCTAACGAACGGATCAAAGAAAATACAGGACGGGAAACTTGCAAGAACTCTGCCTTCACAGAACACTGACTAACGACGTTTACTACACAAGAGCGGAGAGACTACTGGCTGCTGGTCGCTGGTCGGGAGCCCTGAGGTGGGTCCAGTCCCCTCTCCTCGGGCACCTCCCTCTCCGACTCACTCTGCGCCGTCCAAGTGGGGGAGTCCCTCCACCCCGCGAGGGGTAGCCCCGCCCTTCCTCCCGGCTCGGTCCCTCTCACGAGGCCTGGGGGTGTCTGGGGGGGTGAAAACTTCCTCGCCGCCTCCCTTTGGGGGCAGAATTAGCAGCCGGGGGCTTACAAGTAGAAATTCATATCATGAACGCAAGCCAATTGAATAATAAACCCCAGTAATAATATTGAATAATATTTACCTATATATTATCAGAATGCTTCAACCCGTGTATCGGCTACTAACTACACTACAAGTATTCACATTGGCTATCACTCCAGTATCCACATTCACTACAACTCGACGCTATCGGCCGGACATCAGTAGGTTACAAACAAACAATAACAAACGAAAAAACGCAAATGTTTGCACCGGGAAACGTAAACTATGAAATTTCCAGGGGGGGTAGAATTTTTTTTCCAGAGCGATTACAATGGTTTATTATTGAATAATAAACCAAGAGTAAAAAAAATAAATTTAATTAATTTTAGAAAATAAAAACAATTGAAATAATAAAAACTAGCTAGACCACTTACCAAGCTGATGTGTTGAAGAAATCTGACTCAAGAAGAAAATAATTTTCGACCTTGTTGGTAGAACGTGAAAATTCCACCAGGCCGGGGAATTTTCTGAGAATTTTCTGCCAGTCTTAAACATCTCAGCCAGATTCTGTGGAAACATTTTAACAGGAAGAAGGTTTTTGGCATGGTGAACATCAAGGGCTCAGAAGATCCCAGAGAACTCGGAAAACCCCTGGTCGTCTGGAGGACTGTCTTAAAATAACAGGGGGAGAATGTGGTGAATCAGACATTATTATTAGTCGGGTGCCGAGAACGACTGTTTGCATGTTTCCAATAATTATGAAATAATCTATCTATAACATTTTAGCTCGCGTTTAGCGAATTAAAACCTTACAGTTTCAAAGGTTTGAATTTCCTACAACACCATCTACCTCTCTTTTTCTCTATATATCTATGAAATGGGGTAAAGAATTGCAGGCTGGGCAGAGTTTTTTTTGTTTTTTTTTTTCAAATTCAATTTTCAAACGAAATCAAAAGGATTTGTGTGCCGTTATTATTTATTTATCTCATGTTTGGCTGTTCACTTCTCTGGATCAATTATAGTAGGCGACCCTGTACTGGGGGCTGACTCCCAAAATGACACAATGGGCTTAGAGAGCAATTGTCAGACCCATGGTCACATACGCCTCTTTAGTATGGTGGCCAAAAACTTGCCAAACCACTGCTCTACTAGAACTTAATAAACTTAAGAGGCAGGTCTGTACTGGCATTACAGGGGCCATGAACACCACACCCACAGCAGCATTAAAGGTTCTATTAGACCTCACCCCTCTGCACATTTCCGTGCAGAGAACGGCCTACCTGGGGGCCATTGCAATGCAGGAAATGGGAAAAATTAGGACCTCCCAACAAAAAGATAGTCACTTGGAAATACTGGACAAAATAGATACAGATCCATTGACTATGTCCATCTCTGACGTAATGTTAGAAAAGATGAACTTTGATCTACCTTTTAAAGTAATCATAAATGATTGTGAGTTTTGGAAAAGAGGCATGCCTCAATTTAAACCAGGCTCACTAGTGTGGTACACAGACGGGTTTGTGATGATTGGGGTGGACGGTCTGGGGATTAAAGGCCCCAATTTGAAACTGGCCAAACTCTAAAATCGACCGCAACCATAAATCAAGCAGAAACCCATGCTATAGAAATATGTGCATTAAACGACTCAAAGGTGCAACGATATATATAGTATCTGACAGCCAAGCAGCACTAAAGGCTATTTCTGCCTTTTTGGTAACTTCAAAGCTGACTTGGAGTTGCCTAAACTCCCTCAAGCCAGCGGCCTAGGGCAACAAACTCATGCTGCTATGGGTTCCGGGTCATGAGATAATATAGGGAAACGAGGAAGCTGATAGCTTTGCTAAAAAGGAATCAGAGTCCAATCCAATTGGATACAAAATAGATACAGATCCATTGACGTAATGTTAGAAAAGATGAACTTTGATCTACCTTTTAAAGTAATCATAAATGATTGTGATTTTTGGAAAAGAGGCATGTCTCAATTTAAACCAGGCTCACTTGTGTGGTAAACAGATCTGTGATGAATGGGGCGGCCGGTCTGGGGATTAAAGGCCACAATTTAAAACTGGCCAAGCCTCTAGGTCAACCGCAACCAGGTATCAAGCGGAAACCCATGCTAAAGAAATATGTGCATAAAAGATTGCACGAAACGACTCAAAGGTGCAACGATATATATATAATGACTGGATAGACGACAAACCGTGTTTTCTCCTTCAAAAGAACATTTATTAATTAATTAACAAACCCAATCCGAATTACAAATTGGTTTCATAAGATTGAAAATAATAAATAATTTACCTTCAAAAGAAAATCGGTTTTATGTCGTTGTCCTATAGTCTCAACGGCAAATGAATGAAACGGATAACAAAAATTATAACATCTGGAACGAACTAGGCCATATGATTAATTGGCAACCGGAACTTAATAAAAGTGGAGTGATTCACTTTTACATCTCCCCCCCTAGGAAAGGCAACAGCTTGCTGCTGTGGACAAAGTTAGCCTGAGACGTATGGCTACCACAACTAATTCCGTAAATCAATGACGAAACCCTGTTCAACACTGGAAACGGTCCTTTTCTAATATGGTCCAATTTGTTCTGGTTAAGACAATTTCCCATTTCTGTAGAAATCCGATCCAGTGGATATTTATATTCATCCCTAATTACTGCCATATGTGTTAGTTCAGTCCGTGTGTTTTGTCTGTGAAAATTTGTGAAACAAATTTTGTATAAAAATATTACTAAAATATATTATCCGCTTTTGAGCTTTACCAACTCTGCCATAGACAATTTCCTACAGGTTATGGGCCCAGCACACTTCCACTGCGCTGGAATTTTTCCAGTCCACATTGTATATGGAATTTCTCCATTCAAACTGCGGGAAACACATCGGTTACGGATATAATTCGCCGTTGATACTGCTTCACCCCAAAAGCTCATTGGGAGCTTGACTGAAGTAGCATACAGCGCGCCATTTCAACCAGTGTACGGTTTTTCCGCTCAGCTATACCCAACTGTTGTGGACAGTACTGAACTGCAAATTCATGTCGAATTCCATCTTTCTTCCATTTTTCTTTGAGCAGTTTTCCAGTAAATTCCCCACCGTTGTCAGTTCTAAGCGTCTTTATCTTCTGACCAGTTTGCTTTTCAACTAAATTTTTATATTCAACAAATGCATTGAAATAATCAAATTTCTTCTTCAGAAAGCGAACTTCGCACCACCTACTTTTATCGTCAATAAAAGTTGCGAAGTATTTTGCACCACCTAAGGATTCAACTCGAATGGGTCCACATAGGTCGGAATGCACAATTTCTAGCAATTCAGCTGATTTTGACAATTATGGTTTAAACGGATTTCTCACTTGCTTGCCCCTCAAGCAAATTCACATGAAGGTAGCTTGTTCTTAACACTGATTAATTTCTGTACGTTCGGGCAAAAAGTTTACTGGTTGGACAAATCACCCAACAAGAGTAAATTTGATGCAAGATCGAAAGTTGGAATATTTATTGGATATTCAACTGAGTCGAAAGCGTACAGAATTTGGAATAAGGAGAGAAAAAACCGTTTTCAGAAGCAGAGACGTGAAATTTACAAACCAATTTACTTATGAACAAAAAGAAAGATTGAAAATGAGAAATGGTGAAGAACCGGAACGAAAATGGGAGATTGAGGTCGAATTTTTCAAAAACAAAGATCAAGGAAAAGTCTTGGAAGTTACCGGAGTGTCTCCCATAGACATAAGAAGAAACGAAGATAATGAAGAGTATAAAGATCAACATAATGAAGAATATAAAGTTCAACACAATGAAGAATATCAAGATCATCATGATGAAGACTATCAAGATAATGAAGACGATCAAGATTACAAAGAATATGAAGATCAAGAACTGGATTTACGTTTGTCGGAATCAGATGACGAAGAAAATGATCCAGCGAACGTCATTATTTCCAATAGTGGAACAAAAACAGATAATTCATTAGAGATGAAGAGAGGACGGGGACGACCGAGTAGTCAACAGGTCACCCTGGTTGACCGAGAAAAGAGCACCATTTAAAACCAGCAACCAGCGAGGGAGGGAATGGACGATCTGATCCAGAAGAGAGCGAATTCTTTGGAATAGCATCCCTATCGGATCTAGTGACCCCTGGGGAAGCCCTGAAATCTCCTGAAGCTGCTGAATGGAAAACTGCCATGTTGGAAGAGTACAATGCTCTTACAAGAAATAAAACATGGATACTTGTTGATCGCCCAAAAGGCAAAACCGTGGTTGGATCCAAATGGGTATTTAAAACCAAATTGGAAGCTGACGGACAAGTTGAACGCCAAAAAGCGCGATTGGTGGCAAAGGGTTTCACCCAAATCCCTAGCAATCCCTAGCACTATCACGAAACGTACACGTCAGTCGCAAGAATCAGTTCCATAACAATGTTAGTCGCACTGGCTGCTGAACTGAACCTGGAACTCCAACAACTCGATTTTACTTGCGCGTATCTCAACGGGTACATCGAGGAGGAAATTTATATGAAAGTTCCGAAAGAAATTAAATTAATTTTGGATCAAAGAAAATCTCTAACAGAAGAAAAAGTATGCCGAATAAAGAAAGCTCTATACGGCCTTAAACAATCAGGAAGGCAATGGTACAGAAAATTGGACCAAAAATTGAAGGAAATTGGATTGAAGCCTTCAAAAGCCGATTCTTGCATATATTCGAAGAATATTGGCACAAATATCTGCATTCTTGCGCTATATGTGCTTCCAATGTGGCCATAGTAGGAATGATTTGTTTTAATCAAGCTAGTGCCAAAATTTTGGGATATGAAAATACGTTCTCTGTTTCTCAGTTTCTTGTATAGAAGATCACCTTTTTGTAAGTATTATCTGAAGAGAGTTCATACTGATTAGTCAGTTGGTCCTGCTGAATGTCTTGGACTGAGATCAAATTGACAACTTGCAATATATCGTCCACATTCTCAAAAGATTCCAAAACTGGATTTCTCGAAAGTGCATCCGCTTCTTGGGTTGTTTTTCCGGGTGAATATGTAATAGTAAAATCATATTGGGACAAATAATAAACTAAGCCCCCGAGCTCTTCATCGGTTCTGGCTTTTATTTTCAAATTTTCTAATGGACGATGGTCAGAAACTACTTGAAACTTATGACCAATTAACCAATGTTGCCAATATCGTAATGCTTCTTGTATTGCCATATATTCCAGATATACAGGTTTTTCTTGGCTTGGGCAGGGGTAAATTTCTTCGAGAAATAGGCTACTGGATGTAATTCTCCATCAACCTGGATTTGTTTTAAAACTGCTCCCATCCCCAAAGCACTTGCATCTGTAAAGACAAACGTTCTCCTTTGTGGGTCAAAAATAGATTAAATTGGACCCTGGCATAAGTATTCCTTAATTTTGTTGAAAGTGTCTTCGCATTCGGATGTCCATTGAAATTCAGTATTATTACGTAAAAGTGCGTGGATAGGTTCAAGCACTCTGGCGTAATCTGGGATGTATTTGTGGTAGAAATTTATCTTGCCCAAGAACTGACGAATGTTTTTTCTTGTTGAGTGGTCTAGGAAATTCTTTGATTGATTTGAGATTGTCATGATGTGGTTGGACTGAATTATACGTGAGGGTATGAGCCAAATAGCTAACGTAAAATTTAGCAAAGTTACACAAGTTTAAGCGGAACCCCTCTAATTTAATGGCATGAAATAATGCCTTTATGTGAATCAAGTGTTGGTCAAAATCGGTCGAAAATATCAGGATGTCATCAATGTAGTATACACAAAAATCTTGAACTCTGTTTCGTCGGATCACCATGGCAAGTGTTCTTTGAAAAATAGCAGGTGATATTTTTAAACCAAAAGGTAGTTTCTTCCATTGATAATTCCCGAATAGTGTAACGAAAGCTGTTTTATGACGATCTTTTTCCCTTACTGGTATAGACCAGAAGGCAGAATTGATGTCAAAAACCGAAAACCATTTACAATTTCTTGTTTTTACTATGATGTCTTCTATTCGTGGGAATGGCTGTGATTCTGGTACCAAAATCTTGTTTAATTCTCGAAAATCAATGCAAAGTCTTGAACGTCTATTATCCTCCTTCTTATATGCTAGGGTTACTGGTGCTGCAAAAGGGGATTCAGATTCTTCTATCAATCCTGCTTCAAGTAACTTAGTTATCTGGCTATCGATTTCCCGTTCATCAGGGATTGAGCAACGATATGGTTTTTTTGAAACATACTTGTTTTCTGTGAGCTTTATGTGTGCCTCTGGATGATCTACTTGACCTACATCATATTTGTTCTTTGCAAATATAGCCATGTTCTCACTCAATATTTCAGAGATACGTTTCCATTTTTCACCATCAGAATGCTGTAGCTTACCTAAATACGCCGAATTGTCTTCTTCAAAATAGTTTACTCTCATTCTGCGATCATTCACAAAATTTCGCACATTTTCTACCTGACTATCGTTTACACGCTGGTGAATGTTAAGGTGTTCATCTTGTATCACACGGAATTTTTTTTATAGCATCTAGTCCCAATAATACATCGTATGGAAAATTATCATTCTTAATCACATAAGCGTCTACTATCTAAAAGCCAAGCAGCACCAAAGGCTATTTCTGCCTTCTTGGTAAATTCAAAGCTGACTTGGAGTTGCCTAAACTCCCTCAAGCCAGCGGCCCAGGGCAACAAACTCATGCTGCTATGGGTGCTGGGTCATGAGAGAATATAGGGAAACGAGGAAGCTGATAGCTTTGCTAAAAAGGGATCAGAGTCCAATCCAATTGGACCTGAACCCCAACTAGGGGTTACCAAGAGTTATATAACTCAACAGGTTCAGAAATGGGAGGACAAAACACGCACAGAATACTGGCACTGACACTCCTAAGCAGAGGCAAGCCAAGAAGTTCCTCTCTGTGTCAAGGAAAGTGCATAAGACCTTCTATCATTCAGGCGAAAGACCTTCGTAAACTAGTGGGTCTTCTGACTGGCCACTGCCCCCTAAGGTACCACCTAAACAAAAGAGGTAAGGCCAGGACAATATGATGCGGGCTCTGCTGCGAAGAGGTGGAAACAGCAGGACGTTGGTAGAACGTGAAAATTTCAACCAGGCTGGAGAATTTTCTGCGAGTCTTATTAATCTCAGCCAGACTCCGCGGAAAAATTTCAACGAGAAGAAGGTTATTGAAAGACAAAAAAAAATGAAAATAAAATAAAATAATAATTAATAAATAACAAAAAGAAACAAATAATGAAGAAGAAATTAAAATATCAATCACAATAAGAAAATTGCTACTCACCAAGCATGAATCTACCAATCATAATTTCATTTGATAGTAATCGTTAAGAAAAAATGTACAAATATCATGTATAATTCAATTACAAATCTCATGTAGGTATATACGATTTTTTTGAAGTGTAGAAGGGGTAATGAAAAGAAAAAAGTAGAAAAAAACAAATTTAATTAATTTGAAAAAAAAAAAAACAATTGAAATAATAAAAAAAATAGCTAGACCACTTAGTGGACTTGAATGTCAATAAACTTTCCTAAAAAATTCGATAAAAATTGATAGAATTGCCTCTCCTACCCGTTTATCATTAATATGTAATATGTACCTGCAAGTACAATACAATATGAAAATCTGTAAATGAAAATTTGGCCGAAAATCAATAATTAGAAGTTTCAGAACACACAATGCCCAAATTTCAACACTCATAATGTTAATGCTGCTTGTCGATATATATACAATTTTTTTTAAAGCATAGAAGGGGTAATCAAAAGAAAAAAGTAAAAAAAAAAAAAATTTAATTAATTTGAAAAAAAAAAAACAATTGAAATAATAAAAAAATAGCTAGACCACTTACCAAGCTGATGTGTTGAGGAAATCTGACTCAAGAGGAGAATAATTTTTTTCTGCGAGGGGCAGCTAGCAATGTTGATAGTAATTATTCATATCAGGATCGAGGAAACCCAGTAGTGGCAGCCGCTCCTAGGTCCTTGTTAAAGTCAACCGTTGACATTCAAATAAACGAAATTCACGCTCAAGCTCTAATTGATATTGGTAGTTCGTCATCTTACATTGATGAAAAGTTTGCAACAAAATTAAACATTCGTTTGGTCCCAGGAAACGCCAACATTTCAATGGCATCGCAGTCCTCGTCTTGCTCTATCAATCATTGCGGTCTTGTCCATTTGGTAATGGGAAATCAGCTTTTCCCCAAAGTCAAACTGTCTGTCCTACGGAATTCATGCGCTGATGTAATAATCGGACGCGATATTTTGCGTGAATACGAAACGGTTGAAATAAAAAATCAGAATGAGGTAATCCCCGATGCTACTGTTTATAAATATTTCATAAATTGATTTTTTAATGAAGCACTGCCCCAAAACCTCGCAGTGCTCAGTGTGTGACAACCTTTTCAAAAATTCACACTCCTTTTTTTTCCTCTCTTCTTCTTTATATTTAGTTTGTTTTTAATTTATTTATTTTCATTTCTTCATGCAAAAACACTTTTATAATACATTAAATAAAAATCAATCATAAAGGTATTTCCCATCTTCCCTCTGTATACCAAAGTATAGACTAAATTGCCCTCGTTGTATTCGTCAACATCCTCTTGTTTTACTGTTTTGGCAATTCTGCTTGGAAGGTAAACTCTGAATATACCTTCTTCTTCATTTAGCCTCTGTACTTCCGAAAGTTCCTGAAGATGAGCTTGGACAGCTGAACCAAACTTTGTGTGGACCAAAACCATTTTCAAAACAGCATACGGTGTATTTAGTGGGAGGGTTTCCAGCGATCTTACTTCTACAACCGCTGCAGACTTTAGGAGTTTATTCAGAAACGAGTTCATCTGGAAATTAAAACATATTTAATTATATTCAAGATAAAAATGAATGAATTGCATATTTTGAAGTTTTTACTTACGGTTTACAAGTGTTGAGAGGGTTTCAGCAAGAAGGAGAAGAAAACAATCAATCTTCGAACGATTGTGAGTGAATGTGAACTTCCACGAGCTGGACGGGCTCCCCAACTCATCGCAACCAAAGGCTTGAGAGTGGGAGGAGTTGTCCTTGACACGTGTAGCACTACAGGCCCCCCTCTATTGGCGCCTGCTTTGTCAGCAGACTTTACCTGTACCAGCCTGCTCAAAAATGAAATTTAACACTTCCTGGAAGAGGGGAAGACAATAAGGATATTGCTGCATCATCAAAGAACAGGAACGAACATGCTCCCAACAGAAGTTGTACCTCTCCATGATTCAACACTTCCTAAAGTGTAGGGGGCTCATATTACTGAGTAATCAGAGAATCACAACAAGCCTGCACCTGAATTGCGTACTCTGAGTGAAAAGTTGGTCCACCTCCGAAAAATATTTGGAACGATTGAAAAGCTCAATACTCGTATTCAAATCATCGTTGGCTTCAAAATGAATCCAAACGCAAAGGTGCTACGTTAAACGGATTGCCCAAATAACTTGGTCCTCCCTCTAAAATAAGTTTATTAATCTATTTGAGTTAATTTTAAGTGCTCAGTCTGTCATAGGTAGTAGTAGTAGCAGTAGTAGGTACCACATTCAATTTGAATTCAAACTCTGAGAGACAACGACGACGTTGCCATATCTCCTCTGGCCCACCTTCCCAAAAAAAAACTCTACTCTACAATTTCGATTTTATAGGTTATTTTCGTTATCATCTTATCGAGAGCTCTAATTTGAGCCCAAACTCAATGATCCCACGTTGAAGCAACTGCCCAAATGTTGGCCCAACCCACAAATGAGATATTTGAGACGTTTATTTTATCATATTTGTACTCACCGAATCAATAGCTTTAAAATGAGCCCAAACTCGAAGGTTCTACGTTGACTTAATTGCCCAACTTTTGGCCCACCCCCCACAAACTAATTTAGAGTTTTGGCCCCACCTCTATCCTCAATCTGATGTGACGTCAGGGATGACAGGTTGTTGAATTGATAACCAGATTGACCGTTACCAAGAGGTCTAATGGTGGGGGAGAGAAATAAGGAGGGAACTCATATTTGAATTTTTAGCGGGAAACCCCCACCACTATTTTCCATAACCTGACAACACTAATGTAGATGGGTGTGGGAGGTGGTGACCTCACCATGACGTCAACATGACTTACGTCAGCAAGATGGCCGACCTCTTACCAGCTGATTTCAGGTTAACTAAACTCTTAATTTGATTTAAAAAAAAGGCGGTAGTTTCAAATTTAGGCGGGATATCAACAGCTGATGTGAGGTTACTGTGAGGTTACCTATCAGCTGTGATGGGAGGAAGGAGGACTGTTTGAGAATAGGCGGGAACTCAATTTCAGAATTTGGAGGGAAACCGCTGATGTGAGGTTACCTATCAGCTGTGATGGGTGGCGGGAGGGAGGGGGAAAGTTTGAAAATAGCCGGGAAATTCATTTTAAAATTTGGAGGGAAACCCCCCACTTCCATTATCAAATATCCATAGAGGAAGTACCTACCTATTTTATTGCATGGAACTAAATTAATTCCACCTACAAGTTGCACGCATGGACTAAGTCCTAGACTCTACCACCTCTTGGGAAAAAGGGGAGAGAAAATATCCATAGAGAAAGACCTATTCTATTGTATGGATCTAATTAATTTTCCTAGCTCCATGCTAGCATGCGAATTTTCCATCTGTTTTGTTGGAAACACTGATTGAGCTATGACGTCACCATGACGTCAACACGTGATGTCATCAAGGTCACCTCTTATCAGTCAGCTGGCGATATGCAAGTGATAACAGTGATATGCAGAAACCCCATTTTTACACTACTATGGGAGAAAAAATGTTGCGAGACATTTGAAAATAAAGGATGGTTACCTATCAGATATGCTCTAGCTTTGAAATATCAAACAGGTTCATTGCTTGATCATGCTTTAAAGAAAGAAAAATTATTACTGGAAGTAAGGAAATCAATTGATGTAGGTACACTCGTCAACCTCATAGCTTTTGGTTTAACCATGTACCCGATAAAATGAACAGAGGTAATTTGAAAGAAATAGAAGATCTTTACAATGCGATTGGGACATTAGAACATCTTGTTAGAAATAATAGGTACTATGAGAAAAAATATATCACTCATTCCAATACTTCAGCAAAACATGTAGATGAAACAAAACCATGCAGCATCTGATTCAAAGAAGAAAACAGAAACCCTTTCATCCCGAGGAAAATTGTTGGTTTAAGGAAAGAAATGGAAAAACTTTTATGAAGGCGGTTAACAACTCTGAATTGGAAATTGATTTGAATAGCGATTATCCAAAAAAAACTAATTGTTGTGTTTCTAGGAACTTGAAGAATTATTGTGTTATGAACTGAGTTCATAAACAATAAGAATTTTGACTTTAGATATAGGAAAAGGTTGGTGTGAGATGAAAGTGAAGGAGAAGGTTGTGCTACTGGAGCCGGAAAACTTTATACAAAGAAACCCGTAGCAACAGTAGCAGGAATAATATTAACCGGTAAGTAATGAAACAACCGTGAGTTAATATTTGGAGATATTAAGAACCCGGTAAGTAATTAAACAACCGTGAGTTCCTAATTGGTGAGGTGTATTGAGAACCCGGTAAGTAATGAAACAACCATGAGTTCCCAATTGGTTAGGTAGGAGTGTTCTTGGTCCGGAAACTTTTGCAAGCTCCCGTGGGCAAGAAGGAAAAATATTCTCCAACCGGTAAGTAATGAAACAACCGTGACTTTTGAATATTTTGGGTAAGGAAAGTGAGAGAGTTGTTGGGAGAGTTTGTAGGGTTGAAGAGAGACGTGAAGACGTTGAATGAGTGTGAAAGACTAGGGAACCAAGCCTGCGGCAGAAGGGCTTATATACAGCCCGGGGGATTGATGTCATGTCGCCTGACCACTACGGTCGTTTGGGCAGGCGTCGTTTCCACACGCTTGGTTTTCCGAGCTCGTTTATTAGGTTGTAATATGTACAGTGTTAGGTTCACAACATATTGAAAGACACAATTTCACTCTAGAACTTACATTCACGTGAAGTAAGTAAGGACGTAATGGTACACATGTCGAGAGCAGGGGACAAGCAATTGAACAACAGACCCTAGTCGTAAGTAAACATTGAAGGTGGTGCGCCCCTAGTGACAGTCTTCACAAGCAACGCCTTCGCGCGCCACTATGATTAAAATTATGGAACATTATACTAATAGTGCCACCATTATAAAAAATCAAGTTACTATTAAATGATACTTTTCCAGTTATTGGAATTTATGATTCAGGATCAAACGTGTCGTTAATAAATGCGAAGTTGCTAAAAATAGAGAATCAAAATGATACAGGTGATATAAAATTAATAAACTCGAAAACTATTAATGGGAAAACAAAAGGTCACTAAACATAAAAATCTATGATATAGAGAAATGCATAAATATATCTGTAGTGGACAATGAAAATTGTAATAACGATTTTCCAATTGGTTTGGATTGTATAAAAGCATTTGGATTAGTGCAAGATGAGAAGTTACAGATTACACAGAAGAAAGTAATAATTCAGAATGCGCTAAAAAAACAAAATAGAAAACCAAACATCGATGAAGGTTCAATGAACATATAAACACAGACATATTTGAGGAGTTTAGAATCAAAACCGCACATATCCACTTCCGAGCGATTTTCGGGTTATTGCATTTTTTCAATCTCCTTCCAGGTGGGCATCAGAGAGCCCTGAAATATTTTTCCAAAACCCAACATGTCCCTGTTAAAAATACAGTTAAAGTTCATAGTTTGTGACAAAACCCAACATATCCATCTCCTTATTACTATTCAAGATGAAAGCACCAAAACTGAACATATCCATCCGGCATTGCTAGCTGAATGAATGTTTTTTTTTTCAAAAGTTGACATATCCATGAACATCGAATTCCTGCGCGTATTTTCATAGTGATTCTCTTAGTTGACGATAGTTAGCAATACCAGTCGATAGATCTCTGAAAGATTAGATTTTTCTGCAATCAATAGATGTCGCCGCAATGAATAACTCCTTCACCTGTTGAATAGCCACGCTTCCGAAGTTCAGATTGTTGTTGTTCTGAGACAACAGGGTTCTGGGTTTCACGTCACTAGTTCATAACGAGTTGCTTTAGTTTTTTTGTCGGTTTGTTGTGCCTATTTGTGTCCCGTTCTACTGAACTCGTGTAGTGTTTGGTGATAGTCGTAATGGAGCGTACTGTGGAAGAAAACTGTGGTTCGAGATCAAACGTTGGTACAAAGATCTGCTGCAAGAGCCTTGAGCACCAGACTGCGAACAAGGCAATGAAACCGAAGAGTGTGACTGTTCGGACGAGGAAGATTCAGTTTTCGTTTTTTAGGCTTTCTTGAGAGATCTAATTTTTCTGTAGTGTGGTTTTATACTAATTTTTTGATTACCTACTTTCCATCTTTTCTTTGCTTTTGAAAACTGATTTTTTTTTTTGTGTTTGAATTCGAATGATTTAGCGGACCTATTTTGATTGCTTATTTTCTAAAAGTTTTTCACAATGTGGGCCACCTTAATTTTTTCTTTTTTTTTCATGTACAGAAGTCGAGAGAGGTTGGTTGAACGTTAATTACGACATTTCTGAATTTATTTTATTGCTATTTTTATATTGCTTTTTCTTTTATTTGGTTAATAAGTGTGCAATTTCTTTTATTATCAAACATTTCCCTGGTTTTCAAAACACAACATATCCTCTTTTTTTTTTTCAAAATGCAACATATCCATTTTCTACATGGCTGTAATACAGCAGATATTAGTGCCAAAAATTCTGCGTTAGGTCAGTCGCAACACAGATTTCATCTCTAATAAATTGTTGTAGTTGATTTTTTTAAAAACAATAATCAGGAAAAACAGTTTTTTTGTCCTCCTGAAAAATTTTTCATTCTGGATATGTGCGGTTTTGATTCTCAACTCCTCATTTGAAGTGACAGTTAACCATCTTACTTTACATAAAAAATCGGAAATTGATAAGTTGGTAGGCAAATACAAATCAGTCTTTGCAAAAGACAAATATGATGTCGGCACTGTAAAGCACTATGAAGCCCATATCGACATGATGGTAGAAAGATACTGTGCAAAACGCCCATACCAATGCACAGAGAAAGAGATAGAAAAAGAAATATCCGGGTTATTAGAGAAGAATCTAATTGAATAATCGTGTAGCCCATTTGCGGCTCCAGTCACACTTGCATATAAAAGAGAGGATGATAAAAAAATATTATGTATAGATTTTAGAGATTTGAACAAGATTGTTGTCAATCCAACCTTTTATCTTTGATCGGACGTAATCGCGTTTTGCTTGAACAGGTCCCACAACACCTCCAAGAAATCTGTGAGAATACACCACTTGTATATTCAGACCAGCGAACTCAGAATTGGCTGATTCCTCCATGCCCGGTTTAATGATGAGGAAGCTCTTGCCAGGTTCGGGGTAGTAACCCTATTTTGGCCCCTGTACTTGGAGAAGTGAAAGCCACCGGCGAATACTGGTCAGGCTTCCCACACAGGCTGCATCGTCAGCATACCAGTTTTGGACGCAATCTGTTCGTTCTAGGTGTTGCTTTAACTTTCTTGCGAGTGGCAGTGTACCTACCGCATACATCATCATGCCGAGAGGGTCTCCTTGCGTTGTACCCTCTCGGCTCAGCAGATGTGAGTTGCTCTTACGAAATAAGGTTAGAGGGTAACCTCGGTAGGTATTGAAGAGAAATCTAGCGCAGCGCGGCCACAAAATTCTGGAGTTCCACAGTGCTAGAGGCCTGTTCACTGAATTAAAGGCGTTGGTGGCATCCATGAGCAAGAGACCAGTTTCTTCATTCTCGTCGAACTTGTCCGACAAAGCATGGACTGCTCCTTCTACGCCAGATTTGATCCCAGCGCCTAGCTGATCGCTGCCACATTCCTCTCGAAGATCGATTCCTGTGATCATGGCCATTGTTTTGGCGCATATGCGTTGAAGTACTTCCCCTATACCAATCGGTCGAATACCTGGCTGTTTATCAAGTGCAACCCCACGTCGCGCCAACAAAGCTTTAATTTTTTCCCACTCAACAACACCGTTTGCTAGCAATCGGGTTAAAGCTGCAACTGTCTCTCTCAATCGGGTGCTGTGAGCTCCATATCTGAGTAACTTTGAACGCCACTGTTTTGCATCAGTGCCACTAGGACCAGCGCTGCCGCTGAGTCTATGTGCTGTTACAGAAATGTGGCGCTCTGTGACGTCAACATCACTCATGGATGGCATTGTTGCGGGGTCCATGAACATCTCCGGGCTCGGAACCGATTGAGGGGAGTGCTTACTCTCGAGAACTTCGAGTACAGTTTGACCGCTGGTTGTCACAGACTCAGGTTGTAGAACTCCTCCATTTCCTGCCCGATCTGTGACCCATCTGGTCGCTTCCCACAGTCTTCCACTGTGCACTAGACGTGTGAACACCCGTATCTTGTGGTCCTTGTCTGGTTGCTTTGGACGTGTCCGCAGTCTGCGATCGCAGCGCTCAGCTTCTTGTATTAGTCCGTCAATTCTGCCTTCGACCCATTCGTCCATCCTTCTGCTTAACAGCCTTCTTATGTCTGGTCCTGAGTTTATCATTTTTTCTCTCTGTAGGACTGTGGCGCAGAATACGAATATCCGTTCTGATGTTTCATTTTCATTTGTCACAAGCTGTATTTCTGCTGATAGTAACGAGACAAATCTGCGGCCTATGGCTTCTTGGGGTAGTGTGAATTGTTTCCCCTGCAGGGCCATGGCTTGCCGCCAACGTTCAGTCCAAATTGATGACTCATTACCTTCATGGTTCAAGAGTGGGGCTCCAAAACCGAGAATGAATTTGTCTTGGATGAAGCTTGGGTCACTCGTTTCTGTAGAGTTATCCCGTTCGGCTTCATGGCCAGCTGTGGTTGGGTCTGAAGACAGGTTCCTTGATCGACAACGTCGTTGATGATTTTGCAGTCCACGTCGTCGGAAAAATTCCTAGCAATAAGGACATGGAACCAATTCGGGAGTTGCTTGAGAATCTCCTGGCATCATCCCATGGTTACAAGCAACAAGAAAACAATAACAAACCAAAAAATTCTTTTCTTCCGAAATTGAAAATCAACTTACGAAAACCGATGAATGCAGCTCGTCCTTGCGATGAATATGAATATGAATATATTTGGGCACGTTTTAGCACGAGAATTCAAAGATTTTTCAGTCGTTTTTGAAGAAAAAGTGCGTTTTGTCTCCTCCGGCCTGAACACATTGTATACCTATCACAATTACTAGAAGCACTTCTGGCAGAAGGCTTTAGATTAAAATTTTCGAAATGCAGTTTTACGAATAATTCCGCCAAATATTTAAGTCATATAATAGAAAACAATTCTATCAGACCACTCAGAGATTATTTGACCGCTATCAAGAACTTTCCCATCAGAGAAACAAAAAAACAAATACGACAATGCCTTGGAAAATTAACTTTCATCATAAATTTATACCACACAGTGCAATTATCTTGGACCCACTACACAACCTATTACGGAAAGATGTGAAATTTATATGGTCTACTGAGTGCCAGCGTTCCTTTGATAAAATGAAGGAAATGCTATGTTCAGAACCATTTTTACGTATATTTGACCCGAATCTACCTATATTTATTCACACAGATGCTAGTATCAAAGGAGTAGGAGAAGTATTAAAACAAGAAGATATAAAAGGAGATATGAAACCAGTTGCCTATTTCTCAAAGAAACTGACGGAAAGTCAGAAGAAGAAAAAGGCCTAGAGTGTATAGCCTTAAAGGAATCTGTTGAATATTGGCAGCAATAGCTTGGCTTGATAGAAAAAGATTTAAGGTGTACTCTGATCAAAAACCATTAGAAAACATGAACATAAAGGCTAGGACTGATGAGGAGCTAGGAGATTTAATGCATTATTTATCCCAATATGATTTTACAATAGAATATTATCCAGGGAAATCAAATCAAGAAGCGGACTGTCTAAACAGAAATCCAGTTTTAGAACCAGATGAAAATACTGACGATATTTTAAAAGTAGTAAACTTAATAAATCTACCTAACGGACATAAAAAGAGACCAACGACAGAATCTCGACATGTGAAATTATAGACTGATTTTACACAGGAAATTTACTACCAAAAGAGAGGAAAAAGAAGAAAAATTTTAATATCTGAAGACCTAAGCAAGACCCTAATAAAACATGTCCACAATAGGTACTGCCACGTTGGAAGGAACCAAATGATAAATAAGATAACAACACGGCCTTTTCAACAACTTGGCCTTTCAACACGGCCAAGAATATTGTCAGAAACATGAAAAAATTGTGTGATACTTGTGAGATTTGCATTAAAAACAAATGAAGGATAAAGACAAATTTGGGTTACTATTGCAATCAGGCCTGGCCTCACGGCCATTTGAAATTACATCCATTGACACCATCGGAGGATTTGGAGGGTCAAGGTTAACAAAAAAAATATTTACATCTCTTAGTGGATCATTTTACAAGATATGCTTATATTCTCACATCAAAAAATTAGAACGCTAGAGATTTCATAAAATTAGTGCGGAAGGTAAAAAAAGATTATCAGATTGACATAATATTAACAGATCAATATCCAGGCATAAACTCAATAGAATTTAACCCATTTCCGGCCAAAGGGTCGTACACGACCCCGCGCTGTTACGATTTTTTTCAAATATATAAATCAATTTTGAATGGCTTTTCTCGTTGCTATTGTTCTTAGGACATCCCGAAGAACGTTCTGGATTTTTAATGTGCTAAAAGGAATTCCTGTGGGTAAACTTAAATTACAAAGTTGGTCGAATTTCACTTCTTAGAAGTTCAAAACTTACCACTTGATTTAGGTACGAAATCGCGAAAATATTGAACGTTTACCGGCTGGACGTCATTACTTATCTGTCTCAGAATGAAATTATAGGAAGAAGAGTCCAACACCGATTTTGAGGAGACCGTGGACATTGAGTTCTTGGACTGGGGTCATGAGCGACCCTTTGGCGGAAAGCGCTATCAGTCCCCTACTCCGCTCTCACCTTGCGAATGCTAGATAAACTAATTCTCAACTCAACAAAAATGATCGTTTCGCTAAACTGACCCCACTTTTTGATAAATTGAATAATAATTTCATGAGATTTGGAGTGTTCTTCGATAAGCTGTCCTTAGATGAAGAAATGGTCCCATTTTTTGGACGCCACACTTCCAAAATGTTCATGAGGAACAAGCCCGTGAGATTTGGATTCAAATTATGGTGTCTCTGTTCCGAAGATGGATACTTGTTACAGTTTCGTCCATATGGGAATGCGGGGTCAAGCATTTCAACAGAGTTTGGACTTGGAGGCAGCGTGGTCTTGGATTTGCTATATGTGGTTCAAAACGCTAGTTTGTGTTCAGTGTACTTATTTCGAAAAAATTTTCTCCTCAGTTGGTTTATTCAGAGAGTTGACGAAAAAAGGGTTTCGAGCAACTGGTACTGTGAGGGGAAATCGGCTAAAAAAAAAAAAAAAAAAAATGCCCCCTTGAGACACGGAGGAGCAAGGAGTGGTGGTGGCCGCTATTCACCAATTCACTGAGGAACGCAATCGTGAACTCCCTGAAAATCTATAATCGAGTGAATGAAAAATCGATTCTCAGATTGACTTCCTATCTTTTGTTGTGCGGGAAATGATGAAATTTGAATCGAGTGAGTCTCGACCTTTTGCCAAAATGGGTCCATCAGCATCATCTTCTCACTCATCAAGCACTCGGTTTGATCATGTTGGCCACCTGATAATACGCCATCTGGCGAACACGAGGCGACGATGCAAAATCTGTGGCAGTAAGTAAATTTACAACTGTGAAAAGTGCACAGTACATCTACACCCTAAGTGCTTCAAGGAGAATCACTGCCGCTAGCACTTCTGGCCAAAGGGTCGTAAACGACCCCTTATGTATTCTGTATTTCTACCAAAGTTAATTTTTTAAAGTCGGTATTTCTGATATCACTAACCTCTAATTAATTAGAAAATTTTGAGAAAACGTAGATTTTTTCGTTTTTTCTTCCCTTGGCCGGAAATGGGTTAAACAATATCTGGAAGAAGAAATATCAGGAGGCTGGTCTCCACAAATGTTGATACGCCATTTTCAAACGGACTGAATGAAAGACTGAATCAAACTTTAATGAACCGGATAAGGTGCAAAATTAATGCAAGCGAAAGAAAAATAATCTTGGACTACTATTGCACATAACTGCGTAGAGAAATACAATGAAACAGGACACACAGTCACGAAATTTGCTCCAAAATACGTTTTGGAAGGTAATCCGGTAAACATCCTACCATCAAAGCTACAAACAGTATGTACAAAAAGGGATTTAACCACAGACAGACAACATGCACTTGAGAATACTATCAAATCACTTAATTATAATAAGAAAATATTCTATCAACATAGAGAAGAATATAGACTGCAAGTGGGCGACGAAGTATACGTGGAAAATGGGAACCGACTCAACAGGAAGATGATGGATGAATTAAGGATTGGACCATTCAGAATCGAGAGGAAGATTTCAAATTCTATCTACGAAGTGGACACTGGACACAGAAAAGCAGAATCGAACCTTTACCAGATTACAAAACTGTTCCCAGTGTTACAAGCATAAACAATATCAAAATGTTACCAATAATTATTCGGAATTATTTCTCTCTAAGGGGGGAGATAACACTCGCCTGCTTCACTCCGGAAGTATTTCTTTCGGATGTGAACACCACTACAATTCGAAAATCGCGTTTCCACGACGGCAACAGAAACACCAGTTGGAGAACATTTGAAATGGTTTGTGAAAAATTCTTTTATTGTCTAAACCCTGTGATTACACAGAAGCTACCTGGACTAAGGACTTTGATTGTTGTTTTTTTTGTTCTTACAGGTTCGTCAACTCTTTTAAGAACTATATAGTTCAATTTATATACTTTCAATTTTCATATGGAACATATTATCAACAAAACTTTTGTTCTTACAGAGAAACGCAACATCGTATTTGTTCAAATCCAAGAGAGAATACACTCATTATATATGCACACCTCAAAAGAATTTAAGGATCACTAAATCAGATGATCATGGTTTTCACATTATTTTATTGTAGTCAGGTTTAATAATTTTTTCTTCTATGTATGAACTAAAAAACACATTTTTTAGGTGGAAAATTTTTTTTAAAGTGTACAATAAATTTGGGACTGGAAGAAACATGAAAAGGCTCAAAACCGGAATGGAAAACGAGAAAAAACTTCGAAACAAAAATGTCCAAGACGGGATTTCTTGAGAATGTGCAGCCTCAGTATTTAGTGTTGCCTCCGTGGGCCTTGATGACAGCTTGTAGACGACGAGGCATGCTCCGAATAAGCCTGGGAATGCTGTTAGGTACTCTCTCACCACTCTAGCTGTATGCGGTCGGGCTCCATCCTGCATGAGGATGAAATTTGCCCCTGCAGCGACGGCTTGGGGCCGAACGTGAACGTCTAAAACCTCTTCAATGTACCGCTGAGCCGTTAAACTGCCACCGCGAAGAATCACTAGCTCGGTTCGTCCATCGATTGTTATGCCTCCCCATACCATAAGGGAACCACCCCCAAATGGTGATGATGGAAGCAAGCAGCATGGGACGAAACGCTCATTTCCTCTTCGCCAAACCTTCGCTCTCCCATCATTACCAAACAGAGTGAATTTAGACTCATTTGAGAACATTACCAAGCTCCAGTGTCTCAGCTGCCACCTCCTATGCCCTCGAGCGAATTGAGTTGAGCGATTGACCTGAAGTTCTTGACACCTAAAAAAGTGATCCCTTAATTCTTTTGTGTATATATTTCGACGTCGTCAACTCCCAAAAATCATTCTTTCTTAGTTTTGACAAAGGCAGTAGCCGAAATATAAAAAATAGTTATGTGGTGTTAATTTCAGTGTTATCTTTTGTTTTATTTTTGATTATATATATATATATATATATATATATATATATATATATATATATTGAACGTGTTTATAATCAAGTACGTATATAGTGCATTTTTGATTCCCGAAGCGGACAAATAACAAGTGACGACCCCGAAAGATGTGGTAATCTCTTGCCATGTTCTGATGGAAACGTTTGCAACCTTTCATCGCGTCATTTGAACCAAGTTGAAGTTGGACTGTTGTCAAAAGGTCTCTCATTCACGCCAACACCTCGTCCAGACCACATTAAGCTCCACGAGGACATACAAGAATTCTGCTGGCGCCTTAGGCTCAAATACTTCTGGCACAATAATGAACGTTCAGAGCAGAATGAGGAGGGCGTTCACACCTCCCTAAAAATATTTAGCCCTCCATCCAACTTTGACCCAAAGACACAAACAGACACTCGATTACCACCCACGCATCCACTGGAGAGATATATTACAGCACTGCTCCAACGAACATCAAGCGCCACCTTCCTGGATTCGTTGAACCCACGGGATAACATCTCTCAAAGCGAACGCCGTACAATCAACACCCTAAAATCTGACACATCGATAAAGATCATGCCAGCAGACAAG
>JAVIWC010001036.1:0-22851 GCA_031894815.1 Creontiades dilutus | reverse complement strand
ACAGAGAACTTCAAAAACTTCCTCATTCGAGTATTATTTTTATCTGATTGTATAGTAAAATCACTTTAAAGTGTCAAATAAAATGGTATTTATATGGTTACACTTCGTATATAATCTTGTAGTTTACTGTAAATTTTCATGTACAGGGGGTACAGCGTATGATCCGAAAATCTTAGCACACGTATTTTACAACTAGTTTCCAACAAAAAGTGCCTCGTAGAGATTTTTTTTAGAGGCTTCGTTTTTTAGTTATTTCACTTTTAAGATTTTTTTTCGTGTTTTCGAACTTACGTCACTAAAACAGCTGTAACTCCGGCGTTTTCAAAGTATTTGCAAATCTAAGTATGCCGTTGGAAAGAGCATACAATTATCTACCGTCTCAGTCTTTAATAATGCATTTTTAAAGGAACTAAGGGGTAAAAATGAGTCTGAAAAAGTAAATTTTGTCAAATTTTGAAAAAAAAAACAATTTTTTTGATGGCTCATTAGTCTTAAAAGCCTCAGCTTTCCAATGGTATATTTAATTTTTAGGTTTTAGGGGGAACTTTTTTGAGGAAATTGAGATTTTATGCAAAAAACGTGTATTTTCAAGCACATTTGATGTGATCGAACGGGTGTGTGGATCTACCTTTGACCGTCAATTACATTCTCATGCTCAACATTTTGCTCGTGACGATGTCTCTATCAACGATAAGAAGAGGAAATCATTATAAACAACGGGATCAAACCCCACGATATCAGCAAGAACGGGAGACATTTAACAGTCGATTTACATCAATTCATTCCGCGGATGCTCTCACTCAAACTTAAATATTTTGGGTAATGCCGTTGACATGATACATTCTACACCCAGAAAAAGAAAAAAAGTTTTATTTATGTGAGTTTTATTCTTTCTTTTTAAAATTTATTGGTTCTTTTTTTTTTTAAAAAAAAAAACCTCAAATGTGCTTGAATTGATACTTAGATTTACAATACTTTGAAAACGCCGGAGTTACGGCCGTTTTAGTGACGTAAGTTTGAAAACAGTGAAATAACTCAAAAACGAAGCCTCTAAAAAAAATCTCCAAGAGGAACTTTTTGTTGGAAACTAATTGTACAACACGTGTGCGAAGATTTTCGGATCATACGCTGTACACCCTGTATATCTCAAAAAACGGATATTACAATTCATTAAGTTTTGATGTTATGAACTTGTGAACTCAGTAATTAATGAATAACATAAACGTAAGATAAATGTTCACCTGAATCTAAAGTACCTAGGTGCCCTAACGGGACGGGAAACCTTTTTTTTTTTTTTTTTTTGAAATTTTTATTGTACCAAGTAATAACTTATTAACAATATTATATTGAAAATAGGGATAAATATACAAAACTAAGATACATCACTGAGTTTTGTCCTTTCTGACTGATGGTTCTTCCACTCAACCGCTTCACAAATAGGCAAGATCAAGTGGTTTGGTACGCTTAAGTCTTCTGGTGACGTCACTTGTGTCAAGGAGATGGAAAGCTTCCTCGTTGACGTGATATCTTAGCCGTTGGAGATGACTCACAGCTTGTCGCTTTATAGCCTCGCTAACTGTTTCGACCTGAAGTTCATGATGGAGACGTTCATTTCGAAAGTACCATGGTGCATTCACAACAGTTCGTAGCACATTATTTTGAAAACGTTGGATGAGATCTCGATTTGATTGAGCTGTACAACCCCACAGCTGGGCTCCATAGGTCCAAACCGGTTTCAGGACCTGGTTGTACAGGGTTAGCTTATTCTGGATAGACAGCTTCGACCGTCTCCCCATTAGCCAGTACATTTTCCTGAATTGTAGTAGGAGTTCTCCCTTCTTTTTCTTAACATGGGCTCTCCACCTGAGCCTGGCATCGAGCGTCATACCGAGGTATTTAGCTTCGTTAGCATACGGAATAACCTTGCTATTTAGATAAACCGGTACATAGTCAATTTTTTTGTTCTTGAAGTCGACATGTACCGACTTATTTTCATTAATTCTGATTCTCCATTTCGCTGTCCACTGTTGAATGCAGGATAAGGATTTTTTAACTTTGTGATGGACTCGATATTATTTTCTCCAACTGCCAGAACCGCCGTATCGTCCGCAAAAGTAGCTGTAGTGTTCATTTCAATTTCTGGGAGATCACTGGTATAAAGGACATACAGGAGTGGCCCAAGAACACTCCCTTGTGGGACCCCTGCAGTGATCAGCTGTGGCTCTGAGTAAAGGACGGGAAACATGAAAAGTGCACTCTGCGTTCGGCGTGATCTGGTCAACTTAAAAAAACTATACCATGAAAGCACTTTCGTAACCTTTACGGAAGTCCTAACATTCCAATCGTAATGGATTATCAATTTCTAAAGAGTCACTCAATGTCATCTCCGAGCGTCCACCATCTTGTGGAATCCGACCGAATTTCGAAAGGTGTAAAATATTTCGATACATCGAACCGCTCGAAACAGTAAAAGCTTAATTTATTATGCTCCTCGCCGATTGTGTCGAGACAGGAATAAGTCATGAACCACTAAGTGAAAGGGATAAACGGAAATTGAAAAAAAAAAAAAGGACAGTTTCGACTGAGCGGTGAGGGGGAAGGTTGTAGAGAAAAGAAAAAAAACAAGTGATCACTTGGTATGGTCAGAGAGAGGAAGCATTAAACATGGAAAGGCGCGGAGTAAAAACGAATGACGTCTCTCGGTGGAGTCAGTGGCAGGCGGCCAGGTTCCCAGGGCGGGATTAGTCAATGATTCAACCCCTTTCTATTGCCGAATTATTTACTCACACGTACGCGCCCTACCCAAACGCCTGCGGGGAAAACCCCTTATTTACATCTTGGGGGCTCCTTCCTTGATCTGAGTTTAAAACTTATAGTCAACAACTAGCGATAGACTTCGGCGCAATGGCTGGTTGGGATTTGTTACCAACTTTCGACGGGGAGGCCTCTCTAGGCTCTCTACTGACTGAAATCACATTGATTGCATCTGTAAAGAAGGATTTATTTTTATAGAGGGCACAATTACATGAACAGTAGTGACCTGATAAATAATAATACAAAGAAAAAGAAAAACTAAACATACCTGTAAAGAAGAAATCAAAAACACGTGATGCTTCGAGTACTAGCTTCGATAAATATGAAGGAATGAAAAATAATTCAACAACCGTCGATGCGGAGACTCTCAGTCCAACTGATTGAAAAGAAAACGGGGAGACGCGAATCGCTCCGATAAGATTAAACATCTAAAGTTCAGTGGAGTCGAACTTTACATCCCCCTTTTTTCCAAAAAAAAAAAAAATTTTTTTTTTTTTTTTTTTTTTTTTAAAAAAAAAAATTTTTTTTTTCTATTATTATTATTATTATTTTTTTTTTTTTTTTTTTTTTTTTTTTTTTACGTAACTTTAACTTAATTCTCCGCTTAACTATTCACCTAGTTGTAACAACTTTTAACTTAGTTGTAACTTAGCTTTTAATAACTTTTCACTTAGTTGTAACATATCTTTCAACTCAACATTTCAATTTTGTTTCAACTTAATTTTTAACTTAGATATAACATAGCTTTTAACATAACTTTTCGCTTAGTTATAACATGACTTTTAACTTAACTTATCACTTAGTTGTACTTGACTTTTTTGAACTTATTTGTAACACAGCTTCTATCTTGACTGTTTGTATTTGTGTTTATTTAATTTTTCTTTTTTTCTTCTTCAAAGAAGAAAGGATATAATTTAGACACATGAAAGTTGTTTGACTCGGCTTTATGGTAACCAGAGTCAATCTTATAAATGGAATTTGAAAATCTATCCAAAATTTTAAATGGACCTGTTCGAACTTCATGTAGTTTGTTACGATTTAGGTTATTGCCATGATTTACATAAACCATGTCTCCTACCTCAAAAGTGGGTAGTTTTCGGGTTTTATCAATCCTTTTCTTATTGAGTTCGTGTACTTTTTGGGAATTTTCAAAAGCCTTCTTCCTATCTGTTTCCAAATCTCTTGTAACTTGACAACTTCTAGGAACAACGTGTATCTCTTTATTATTTAATAAATAGTTAGGGCTGAATTTGGTAGATGTATGTATGGTATTATTATATTCCTCTACACATTGCTCAGCAATTCTGGGCCAGGGGCGCTTTGTGCCAGATGGTTCGCTATTTACCCTGCATCTGATTCGATTAACCAAGGTTTGGTTCAGTCTTTCATTAAGCCCATTAGAAAATGCACAGTCAACAGCTGTGAAAATTAAATTTACCTGATGTCGTTTTAAAAAAACCTTGAACTCTTTAGAATTAATTCCACTGTACTGATCAGTTAATAAAGTTCCTATTTTAGTGCCGTTTGATAAAACTTTGCCAAGAAGGGTGATGAAATCGTGTGCTTTTTGGTTCTTTGACGTATGGATGTATGCAAATCTGGTAAAATGGTCAACCAAGAGATGTAAGTAGCGTTTTGGCGAGTGATTACCTCCAAAACCTCCAATTGTATCTAAGGACATGTACTCATAAGGCATTGTGGCAGGACCTAATTGAGAAAGTTGACCATAGACAAACGGTGCTCTAGTTTTATTCATTATGCATACACGGCAGGTTTGACAAAATTTTGTAATAAGTTTTTTCATATCCTTGCAAAAATAGAAAGGAGTTATTTTCAGTTCGATTTGTTTAGTTCCGATATGACCAAATTTATTGTGAACTTTTTCAATCAAGTTGTGGCAAAAGTCTTTTGAAACAATTATTTTGCTTTGATTTTTATATTGGCTATAAAGTAAATCGCCTTTCTTTGTGATCCGGGGGGACGAAGATATTTCATCTTGTAATTTACGTTGGTCTGTAATTATTTCGTCTAATTCAACAAAATTTACAATTTTCAATTCATCCTGAGAGTCAAAAGGTTCTAGCACAGGGTTTCTAGACAGACAGTCGGCTTCAGAGTTTATATTTCCTGGAACATACTTCACCTTGAAGTTGTACTGTGATAAGCAAAACATCAAGTGACCTAGTTCGTCATCAGTTCGCGAATTTACTTTTAGGTGTTCCAACGGTTTGTGATCTGATTCAACAACAAACTCGATTCCAAGCAACCAATATTGCCAGTATGTTAATGCTTCCTTAATCGCTAAACATTCTAGAAAAATTGCTTTTTTTCGTTTCTGATGTTCATTCAATTTTTTTGAAAAGTAGGCAACTGGTTTAAAATTTCCATCATCTTGTTTTTGTTTTAGGATTGCACCAATACCGTCAAGACTTGCATCGGTTTGCACTATAGTTTGCCTATCTGGATTGAAAATTGCTAGACACGGCTCTGAGCACAGATAATTTTTTATTAAATTGAAACTCTTTTCGCATTCCTTGTCCCAAGTGAAACTCACATTTTTTCTTAGTAAGTTGTGTAATGGTTCTAGAATTTGAGTAGCTTTCGGAATATAGCTACGGTAAAAATTTATTTTCCCTAAAAATTGCCTCACATTTTTTTTATTTTTAGGTTTTGGGAATTTTTTTATTGGCAAAACATTATCGTTTATTGGTCTTATTGTGTTATTTCCAATTATGTGACCCAGATATTTCACGTTTTGTATTGCAAAGTTGCATTTCGAAAGCTTTAGTCTGAAACCTTCTTCAATTATTGCTTTCAATAATTGTTCTAGATGCTGCAAGTGATCTTCAAAAGTTTTTGAAAAAAGCAAAATATCATCTATGTAATTTACACAAAATGAATCTAAATCATTTCGGCGAATGATATTTCTCAATATTCTCTGGAAAATGGCAGGTGCAGTTTTCAATCCAAAAGGCAAACATTTCCAATTGTAATGACCAGTCTGTGTGACGAAACCTGTTTTATAATAATCTTTGCGTCGGAGGGGAATCGACCAAAACGCACTATTTATATCTAATACTGAAAACCATTTACAATCTCTAGTTTTCACAATTAAGTCAGTTATCAATGGAAAGGGTTGGCTTTCAGGCACTATTAATTTATTTAATTCTGAAAAATCAATGCACAGCCTATTTTTTTTGTTTTCATCTCTTTTATAAGCTAATGTAACTGGTGCCGCAAAAGGGGAGGTTGATTCTTCGATAAGGTTGGCTTTCAACAACCTTGAAATTTGGGTTTCGATTTCTTTCTGATCGTCTACCGAACACCTATATGGTCTTCTAGAAACATACTTGTGCTCTATCAACTTTATGGTGGCTTCATGATCAGAAACTGTACCAATATCGTACTTATCTTTAGCAAAAACCGTTTTGTATGTATTTATGACATCGATAATACTTTTTTTTTGCCCATTGTTTAAATGATTCAAATTTTCTCGAAAATCACTTACATTAATGAATTCGTTGAAATTTATATTATAGGAAGTGCTTCTTTGGATGCTAGTATTGCTATTGTTCGAAATCTCAGATAAATTCTGAGTGATTTCCAATTTTTCAGTTTGGCATAATTTAAATTTTAGTATCAAATCTAAACCTATCAAAAATTCGTGACGAAATTCTTTGCTGTTCACAACGAAAAGTGATACATTTCGACAAAGATTCATGATCTTAAGATCTACGTTAACAATTCCACTAACTTTACCAATACCACTGACCATATTAAATTTGCTCTCATCAGCCTTAGAAACATTAATACCCGATTTCTTTAAGAAATTGTAATTTATGAGAGAAATATTAGCTCCCGAATCATAAATTCCAGTACATCTGTGGCTATCATTGATAAGCAAATCAACTTTGATCAGCGGTATCACTATAAGTTTTTTTGATCACTGATTTTTGAATTCAATTCCGTCTCAATTTCTAAATTATTTACAGTTTTAATTTTATTCGTATCCTTAAACCAACAATTCTTCTCCAGATGATAACGGGTACCTCTATTTCCTTTCTCACAAATAGAACAGTGTTTCTTAGCTTCAGTGGGTGGTATTTTCTTAAGTTTTCCAGTAGTTTCTGCAATTTTTGAGGTTGTGGATTTATTCTCCGCATAATCCGTGTAATTAGTTCTTCTTGTAGGTTCCAAGTCGAATTTTTTTAATTTTGAAATTAAGAGATGAACTGTGCTGATAGATGACCTACTTAGCTCGTTCTGAATCTTATTGGGTAGGCCCAGGACTATAAGGTTCAGTATGATGTGATCTGGGATTTCGTGGTCGAGATCGAGGAGCAACCGCTCTTTTTTTACAACAAAGTCTACTAAAGAACCTGCCATGTGTCGGAAATTATAGGCGAATTTAACTGGTGCCCACGAATCATCTCTGAATGTGGAAATCAAGTTGTCTTTCCAACATTCCCAATTAGCTTCGATGCCTAGTTTTTTCTGGGCATTCGAAAACCAATCATTCAATGACTGATCTAAACATAGCCTAAAAACTTCAATTAGTTTGGGACCATTAAGTGAAAATCGTGTCACTTCTCGCTCAAAATCTTTGACCCAAGCCTGAACGTTTCTGTTTCTAGTTGAAAATTTTTCCACCAATAAATGCTTCATAATTTCTTCCAAGGAGTTTTTTCTTTCGTCTGCTAGCTTATTAAGACATGTAACCAGTTCGGGAAGTCCTAATTCGGAGGTGGAAGCGGCCATTTTTGGCTGGGGAGATATTTCTGGCAATACAAAATTGTGAAAGGTAAAGTTTCCAGCTTCATCTCGGTAAATATCTTCGATTTCCGTAGGAAGAATTACATTAACAGTTCGGTACTGACCTCTAGCCTTGATTGAGTTCATCGCATTCTTGACTGGAGGAAGCTCGGCTAAATTCTTATGGTGAGTCATACCTTGCTGCTCGTCCGGAAAACTGTACCACGTTTCGTCCTGCGCTGATCTGATTCTTTTCAATTTCAAGATCGTCGTCTTCTCTACTACGCTGCTAGCTTCTGCTATGATGTAAAGCTGATATTTCGACATCTTGATCGTGTTTTTGATTTATAAGATTCGTACTCGGGAAGAATCACATTGATTGCATCTGTAAAGAAGGATTTATTTTTATAGAGGGCACAATTACATGAACAGTAGTGACCTGATAAATAATAATACAAAGAAAAAGAAAAACTAAACATACCTGTAAAGAAGAAATCAAAAACACGTGATGCTTCGAGTAGCTATAAATATGAAGGAATGAAAAATAATTCAACAACCGTCGATCGATAAATATGAAGGAATGAAAAATAATTCAACAACCGTCGATGCGGAGACTCTCAGTCCAACTGATTGAAAAGAAAAACGGGGAGACGCGAATCGCTCCGAACATGTCAAAACCCGTGTATGGCTATAAACCCTTTTGGCCGTCTTGACATCAATTCGTAGTAGTAGTAACCTAGTGATGCAGTGGTGGATTGTTACCATAAATCGGGCCATACATCGGGAATGAAACCTGGGGAAGGACTCCGATTCCTGATGGAAAGTTCTAAAAAAAAAGTCCAAATTTTGGCACATTCAATTAAGTGAGAGTGCTGGCTAAGGAATTGGGGCGTTGTCGGACCAATATTGATTTTTCCTGAAAATTTCAGATATTTTGCTCCAACCGTTTGGGAGAAATCGTGCGTACGTTGGACGGACGGAAAATTTTTTATTGCAGATTCGGATTCTACACCCTTTGAAACGTAAACCATGACATTTTCAGGGGGGTTAGATATATATTTTTTTTCAAGAGCGATTACAATGGTTTATTATTGAATAATAAACCAAAAACGCAATGCGTGTTACAAACTTGCCCCTAGTGACCATCACCCATCACAAAAGCCATTAAAATTGTTCCCACAAGAAGTAACTCGTAGATATGAACGTCTCTTGCCTGTATGGTGACCTATATGAAAATGTTATCCTTTTCAAACATAGCATGTATTCTCTTCAAATAGGCATTGTAATGAGGAGTTAAAGACTTACTTCCAATCGTTTGGAAACCAACATTTAGTTAACCTACCGTTTTTAATAGAAAACAATTGGTGGTGCCCTTCCATCAATTCCTTTAAGTTTCAGCTTTGCAACCATACCTACTTACCCCGTAACCCAAAAACTTTGGTTTCCCGTAAGCTGCCCGCCGAGTCATTGAAGCAACTCCGGCGGATCGCTAGTTGGCATCGTTTATGGTCAGAACTACGACGGTATCTGATCGTCTTCGAACCTCTGACTTTCGATCTTGATTAATGAAAACATTCTTGGCAAATGCTTTCGCAGTAGTTCGTCTTACGGCGATCCAAGAATTTCACCTCTAACACCGTAATACGAATGCCCCCGTCTGTCCCTCTTAATCATTACCTCAAGTTCCGAAAACCAACAAAATAGAAACGAGGTCATGTTTTATTATTCCATGCACCACTATTCATGCAGAGATTTCGGCCTGCTTTGAGGACTCTAATTTGTTCAAAGTAAACGTACAGTAAACGTTTTAGGTTGAGTAGCTATTGGAAAGCTCATCTGATTCACCAGCGTAAGTTATTTTTTATAATACCAATTAATAATAGCATTATTAAAATATATACGTGCTCCAAATTTAGGCAGTAATGTAGTCTTCCACGAGAAGCAACGTTGACGAACTGAAAAGTAGGAAAGCTCAGCCGGATAGAAAAATTTATTGGCTGGATTGTTAAACTTCCAACCGACTTGAGGCGTCCAAGTTAAACCGATGACAATCGGGGACAAGAGAGCAGTTTTGCTAAGTGCGCCCCGGGCGAACCGAGCCATTTTCAAGCCCCAGGTCAATCTCTCATTTTTTTCCGCTTCGTTCCTCAACTTTCAGCGTTCGGGGATATTTTTCCTCGAATATTTTGTTCCCGTTTCTTCACTTGTGAAACTTTCTTGAGAGGGGTGGGAGATGAAAAGAGCTTCGGGCGAAGGCGCTACGAAGCCGTCAAAGCTGATCGATTTATAGGACGATCCGCTCGCTCTATCTTACCCCATATCCCTCCTTTTTTTATCGTCGTTGTTGGTATTATAGCTTACGTTTTGCACTACCTTTATCCACACTTTGACTCTTGTCAAGAATGATGGGCTTGAGTGATTGATCACAATCAACATCTTATATTGTAAAACATTTATATTAAACTCCAATTTTTGATAGAATCAAGCGCTCAACTCTTTAGAAATATTACCATACATTTAAAATTACTTTCTTAATCCTTACAACTTTGAAGTCTGTTCATCAAATCTCAAGAGATCGATTCCTACCTTACCGAAACAACAATAATGAGGTAGCCTTCACGACAAACTTAGTTCTAGCACCAATTAAGGCTCATATCAATGCTTCCAGTCCAAAAAGTCACCAAACTGACTAGTACGGTCTGTAAAACAAACAGGTTTTGGTAAAACAGCAATAATACGGGAGAGGTTTTGGAACCTATTTCAAAAGATCGCAGTAGACTAATTTTGAAATTTAAAAAATTAGTGGAACAGGGACTTTGTTCTGCATAATATCACCTACAAGGGACTTTTTCTTTTTTTCACAAACAAATTCTAGACTCTATTTCCAGATTATTTCGGTTTATTATTCAATAATAAACCATTGTAATCGATCTTGAAAAAAATTCCGACTCACCCTGAAAATTTCATGGTTTACGTTTCAAAGGGTGTAGAATCCGAATCTGCAATAAACAATTTTGCCGTCCGTCCGCCGTACGCCGTACGAACGATATCTCCGAAACGGCTGGAGCAAAAAATCCGAAATTTTCAGAAAAAATCCATGTTGGTCCGACAACGCTCCAATTCTTTAGCCAGCTCGAAGTTCTTTAGGATTGTCGAAGCTCTGTAAACCCCCTAAAAACCTCAAAAAAAAGTCAAGGCGGCCTGAATTTGGACTTTTTCTGAAGAAATTTCCATGAGGAATCGAATGAGCTCCTCCCCAGGTCCGTAGCTCAAACCATTCCCGATGTATGGCCTGATCTTATGCTACCAACATTTGCATCCACATTCACTACATCACTCAGTTGCTGCGATCAAAACAAAACAACAGGTTTTTTTTTTTGCATTAACCTAGTGATGTAGTGAATGTGCATACTGGAGTGAACACCTAAAAGGGTTTATAGCCGATGCACGGGTTGAAGCGTTCTAAAATGTATGCTCCGTCTTACGAAATTTAAAATCAAAATTTGTTATCGCTCATGAAAAAAAAAACGCCGCATATTCTTTGTCTGGGGTTTATTAGTAATTTCATTCATTTGGCTTGCATTCATGATTTGAATTTCTACTAAGCTTTGGAATGTGCGTGTTTCAAGGTGATAGAGCGATTTTTGAATTTCAGGGGGCACACAAATATGATTAACTGATCAATCCAAATAGGTATTTTGCTTGAGAACTGATTTAAGTGCCCTATGCATATCTCCTCAAATTCAATAATCGCTCCCTCACCTGTGAAACACGCACACTCCAAAGCTTAGTAGAAATTCAAATCATGACTGCAAGCCAATTGAATAATAAACCCCATTGAAAGAATTTGCAGCGTTTTTTAATGAGAACTCGTGATATTTGTTAAATTTCGTTCTATATAAGTGGTCCTCTGGCTTGCCACGGTCTGGTCCATTTTTCCTGGGAATTACGTTATGTATTTAACAACTGCTGCAAGTTTAACGTCCACATCGGTCGCTACAAATTTAAATTTAAATAAATAAAACGGACATTTTATTACACATTTTCCTACAAATTTTAATGTAAATAAATAAAAACTGATGACAAATATTTGTGAAAAAGAAAAAAAGCGACATCTCAAAATATTGGCGTCTTCGGAAAAAACGGTCGTCACAATCAGATGTAGAACACCCAAATACAGGGGGCTTATTAGTTTTTTAAACGACATTGGCTTGTCACCTTTTTTGTAAACTGTTGTAATTTTTTCAAATTTGCTAGTTTTTTTGCAGTAAGAAGATTTTTTCGAATTTCAGTAAATTCTCGTGGAAAAATGTATTAACCCTCCAATTTTCAGCCCTTTACGTTTTTACTAAACTGCTGTTCTAAGGTTTTAGAAATGTGTCTGGAAAACGTCGGAGGAAGATGTCCCTCTAAACTCAAAATCATTTTCTATCACACTCGAAGAATTCAGTTTTCGGGTGAAATGTGAAAAATATAATATTTCAAAACGATAATTTTCGGCTGATTCAAATTGTTACTATTTCTGTGAAATGAATTTTTGAGGTCATTTGAATGAAAAATTAGTATTTCTAAAAGTTCGAGTCGCTGTATATATCAGGCGGATGAAAGATCAACGAAATGGGATATTTTTTTATGCTTGTGCATTCAAAAAAAATAATATCCCTCTGCCGGTCGTCTTCTGCCACAAATAAAATGACAAGCATTGTTACCCATTGTCCAACTGAAATTGGGTGTCATTGTCGTTTGATATCTGGGAGGGCGGGCAGGTGCTCTTTATTACCCGACCCGCCTTTTGTAGAACCGAAGCCTACCAGCATATACGGATTTACGACCAAGTATCAACAATACTCCTCCCCGCTTCTTCAGCAGCTATTTCCGAAACCTCTCGCTGTTATTACCTTTTCTTTCACCCCCAAGTCCCGATCCATTCGATTCTTCGCGTTGTATTGTTACTTTCGATCTCGAGACGGGGAAGGACACTATTCAAAGGTTGGGAGATTTAGTAACTTTATCGTTCTTCGTAGGAATCTATGATTTTCAGAAAATGAACTCAATGAAAACAACATTTATTTTGAATTAATTTAAAATATACAATTCGCCATATATTTTCAAGTCAATCAATCAATCAATTTTATTTGCCGTTATAGGTAACAATGACCTTTACAGCAAAGAAATTCGCATCCTAATACATTACACGTGAAAAATTATTAATAATAAAAATAAAAATAAAAACACCTCTCCGTATAAAATTAAATATGGGCATTAAATTGTAAATTCCGACTGTCTTAATATTATAGTTGGACTAAGTACATCTCTTCTTATTTAAATTAATTACCCTAGTTTACAGACCTACAATGCAACAACCCGACATCAATTAGCATGTCTTCAAGAAACTTCCTCCTCTTGAGAAAAGCGACTGTATAGCTGTACAACCTGAACACCATGTCCTCATTCGGGCAAGTTAATAGGCAATTGACAATATACTCCTCACTTAGTCTGCCCGATCCAAAATACCTAATCCTATTGTTGACCAGCTGTGGACATGTACCTAGGACATGGAGGAAGGTTTCCCGATCACCATTATTGCACAGCAGACAGCTTTGTTCGGGGTCTATTTTCCATAATACACCTTTGTGGAAAATTCGCAGCATTGAGTCGCTTCGGAGCCTCATCTGAGCGATCACACGCTTCGCCTCAAAGGGGATGTTCCAATTAAGGTAGCCCAGAAAGTTGGTGTACCCCTCGATCGTCTTTATATAATTTTTATTGTATGACGAGCAAATCATCCTTTCGTAATCTTTATAGGCTGTCATCGTTGCGAAGCATATATTTTCAAGTCTACACTGTTGACATACTTTTGGTCTGTCCGGGGTGAGGGGGGGGGGGGGTTCCGCTCTCTCCCAGTACTGTGATTAGGTATTACTCATTTTGTAGTCCATCTCAACAATTGAACTCCCCAACGACCAACCTACCTACCGACTGGCCACACTATTGTACACACGCCAGCGTTCCGAATTGGTCGGCTCCTAATCGTTTACACGTCCTCGACCGAAGAACCGAACTCTCAGCCCAAGATTTACGGCACACCACACCTGGAATGTGGATCATCTAGCTGATGGTATGTCTTGCTAGATGTTGATCATGAACAAGGAGCCTCAGAAACTTGAAACCAATTTCAAGATCATGAATTGGAACCACTGGCGCTCACTGAAAAGGCTGCTAGATCTCACTTCCTTATTTAGATGTCTATAAATCGAATTTCTTGAGTCGTGAACCTCATTCACAGTTTCGCTGTACCAGGCAGAACGGAACCCAGGCTGAGAACCGCTAGCCCCCATGTCGTCTTTCTACGTTCAGAGGCATCCTATATTTTCACCCAACCGTCGAAGCTTACATGCCACTAGTCTCTTCGGCCACTAGGCACGGAGAGCGGTGCTCTGGCAACTTCAGTACTCGTATAATGTAAGTACAATACGCTGCCAAGGTATGAAAGAATAGGATTTCTACTCCTATCTTGGGCAAATGAAAATTTCACCGCGGCTTTCATTATATTTTAACTTATTTTCAGTAAATGTGGTAAAGGTGGTTCTGTTTCCAATTCCACCATGAGTAGCTAATGCGTAAATGAGAAATCCTTACAACACTCCAGCTAATTCTCAAAAACGCAGCTAATTCTTTCACTGGGGTGTATTATTCAATTGGGTTGCTCTCATGATTCGAATTTCTTACTAAGCTTTGGGGTGTGCGTGTTTCACAGGTGATAGAGCGATTATTGAATTTCAGGAGACATGCATAGAGCACATAAATCTGTTCTCAACCAAAATACCTACTTGGATTGTTCAGTTGATCATATTTGTGTGCCTCCTGAAATTCAATAATCACTCAATCACCTGTGAAACACGCACACTCCAAAGCTTAGTAGAAATTCAAATCATGAACGTAAGCCAATTGAATAATAAACCCCAGTGGAAGAATTTGTAGCGTTTTTTAAACAAGTTCTATTAATTTTGGGGAAAAAGCTCCCAGACAGATTGATTTTCCCCCCTCTTTTTGGATTCTAAATATTCTGGAAAGTAAACCAACAAATTTTGAACGGGAGTTTTTTTTTCGATTGCAAAAATTGATGATTGAAGATATTGAAACAAAAATGTTCAATTAGGGATCTATTGAGTGCAAACTCGATTAGAATATCATGATCGCTAGGGGTAAGAGAGAAGACGAGGGCAAATGCATCATGTCACAGCAGGGCGGATAATGCCTTTAATCTAAAGCTAGCAGAGCAAATTATTTGCTTCAATCTAGAATTAAATCGAACCAGCAGCAAATTGCATCAATAGCCCCTCGGCCCCGAACACCTTTCGCCTATCGTGACACAATCATCTAAACAATTGGTCTGATGCCCGCATATTTGAACTGCGAAGTGTTTGAGCTACCTCACAATTAATTTACCTTTCTCACAAACAAACCGACTGTTTATTATTGCCAATTTCGCCTCCGTACTTTAACCACATCTCTGGCAAAGCCGTTTATACCGGTGGACGCTGATTAAACACGAAACACCTCATTTCGACAATCGGCCCGTTTCCTTTCTCATTCAAGCATAGAACGTTTTCATGTTTTGATTACAATTTTTCCTTCATATACAGTTTCACGACGAATAATCTTGAATCAAAGATGAGTACTTTTATTTTTGCTTCTTACCAATTCACAACAGCATTTTACGTCTTTGAGAATCCTGATATATCTGTTCTTGTATCTGTTGGTCTGTAAGTCGTTAATTCTTGCAATAATTTCAACTCCTTCAAATACCTGGCTTTTTTAAATCTTAAATTAAACCTGGTACAAATAATCAATGGTTTATTTTTCTTGCAATGTCCCCTCTTGCCTTTCTTCTACGAATTGATGAGGTTAGTAATATTGCCAATCACAACACTTTCGTGAAAAAGGGAAAAAACGCTGCAAATTCTTTTACCGGGGATTTATTATTCAATTGGCTTGCTTTCATGATTTGAATCTTACTAAGCTTCGGAGTGTTCGTGTTTCACCGTTGATAGAGCTGTTATTGAATTTCAGGAGATATGCAGAGAGCATGTAAATCTGTTCTCAACCAAAATACCTATTTGGATAGATCAGTTGATCATATTTGTGTGCCTCCTGAAATTCAATAATCGCTCTATCACCTGTGAAACACGCACACTCCAAAGCTTAGTAGAAATTCAAATCACGAAAGCAAGCCAATTGAATGATAAACCCCAGTGAAAGAATTTGCAGCTTTTGTGTTACCAAACCAGGCGGTAAATTTTGCACGACGATTACGATTGCTTAGCCCGGAAGACACTCATTCAAGTGAATTCGGACAGGAATGCCCAGAATATACATGAAGTTCCTTAGAAAAAGAAGAATCAAAGGTAAACATTTCAGTCTGCTATCTGAATTTCGAGGTAATTTCCACTGCTTTTTATTTATTTATTTTTTATAGTTATCAGAATGCTTCAACCCGTGTATCGGCTACAAAGCCTTTTAGGAGTTCACTCCAGTATCCACATTACTACATCACTACATCACTACGTCACTAGGTTACTGATATCAACACAAAAACAATAGTAAACCAAAATAACGCGAATGTTGGCACCATAAATCGGGCCATGGATCGGGAATGGTTTGACCTACGGACCTGGGGAGGGGCTCATTCAATTCCTAGTGGAGTGTTCTTCAAAACGAGTACACGAGTATTTCAGGAGGCACACAAATATGATCAACTGAACAATCCAAATAGGTATTTTGGTTGAGAACAGATTTACGTGCCCTATGCATATCTCCTGAAATTCAATAATCGCTCTATCACCTGTGAAACACTCACACTCCAAAGCTTAGTAGACATTCAAATCATGAACGCAAGCCAATAGAATAATTAACCCCAGTGAACGAATTTGCAGGGTTTTTTTTTTTTTTTTTTTTTTTTTTTTTATGGTTATCAGAATACTTCAACCCGTGTACCGGCTACCCCTTTTAGGAGTTCACTCCAGTATCCTCGTTCACTACATCACTAGGTTACCGTAATCAAAACAAAAACAATAATAAACCAGAATAAGGCAAATGTTGGCACCATAAATCGGGCCATACATCGGGAATGGTTTGACCTACGGACCTGGGGAGGGGTTCATTCGATTCCTCGTGGAGTGTTCTTCAAAACGAGTACAAATTTAGGCCGCCTTGACTTTTTTTGAGGTTTTTAGGGATTTTACAAAACTTTGACAACCCTTAAGGGGCACTCTAAATTAAGTGAGAGAGCTGGCTCAAGAATTGGGGCGTCGCCGGACCAACTTGGATTTTTCCTGAAAATTTCAGGTCTTGTGCTCCAGCCGTTTGGGAGAAATTTAGCGTACGAGGTACGGCGGACGGACGGAAAATTTTTATTGTAGATCCGGATTCTACACCCTTTGAAACGTAAACCATGAAATTTTCAGGGAGGGTTAGAATTTTTTTTTTCAAGCGATTACAATGTTTTATTATTGAATAATAAACCAAAATCTGGAGTTTGGTGTTTTTGGCACATTGTTTCCTCCTATCAATAAATTTTCATTTTACCATTAATATTGACAACCGCTGGAAATAATAACCTAAAATGATCGATTTGGAAACATTAGCAATAGTTACCTAGTTATATCATTATAGGAAGTTCGATGTAATTAGTTTCAGAACTTGTTAAATATCAATGAATATTGTCTCATCCTGAAGTAGGATTCACTAGAAAACTTGGTCAGCTTTCTGTCTTGTTAGTTGAAAAGACTTCAGCAAAGCGCTCGGACCTGCTAGCCGGTGGATGTAATTACCTCCAAAAGGGCTTCAGTGGGAAGGCTCGAAAAGTCCCATTCCCTTTTTCCTGTGCCCAAGGACTGAAGGGAAGTCCCAAAAAGAAAAGAATGGGTTAGGGAGCAAAGTGACCATTAATTTGTCGGAGAACAAGGGTTTGGTCTTTTGAGAGCACAAGGATTAGACGGAGCCCGTATGCCCCTTTTTAATTGTCATGCAAAAAGGTTCCCCCTTTCCCTGCATCAATATTGGACTTGGTGATTGCGAGAGGTTTCCTTTCTATCCAGAAAGAGAGGTAAATATTAACTTTTCACTTTGTCGCTGTTCTTCTCCTTCTTGCTTTCCCTCGCTTTTACCCTTAGACCTTCCTCTCCCCTTGTCAAATGCTTCAAATCATTTCGCCTCACCTCTTCCGACACGACCGCACTCTATAGCGAACGTTGAGGGTGAATGTATTTTTTCCACGTCTGTTTTGAAGATCAAACTCCGTCCAGAATCCAGGAAGAGGGATAATACGGAGCGACCAGGATGGAGTTGACTGAATTGGATTTCGAATGAACACAACCAATATCCGTCAAGACGTAGGAACAAAACGCTGCAAATTCTTTCACTGGGGTTGATTATTCAGTGATTCATGATTTGAATTTCTACTAAGCTTTGGAGTGTGCGTGTTTCACAGGTGATAGAGCGATTATTGAATTTCAGGAGATATGCATAGAGCGCTTAAATCGGTTCTCAACCAAAATACCTGTTTGGATTGATCAGTTGATCATATTTGTGTGCCTCCTGTTTTTGTTTTGATCGCAGTAACCTAGTGATGTAGTGAATGTGGATGCAAATGTTGGCACCATACATCGGGAATGGTTTGAGCTACAGAACTGGGGAAGGGCTCATTCGATTCCTCATGGAAAGTTCTTCAAATGAAAGACCTAATTTAGGCCGCCTTGACTTTTTTTGAAATTTTTAGGGATTTTACAAAACTTAGACAACTCTTAAAGGGCACTTTAAATTGAGTGAGAGAGGTGGCTCAACGAATTGGGGCGTCGTCGGACCAAGATGGATTTTTCCTGAAAATTTAAGATTTTTTGCTCCAGCCGTTTGGGAGAAATCGTGCGTACGGCGTCCGGCGGACGGACGGAAGAATTTTTATTGCAGATTTGGATTCTACACCTTTTGAAACGTAAACCATGAAATTTTCAGGAGGGGTTGGAATTTTTTTTTTTTTTTTCAAGAGCGACTACAATGGTTTATTAACCAAAAATGGTGTTTAATAATTAAGTAATTGTTGTACCAAATTGTAACTGCTGTAACTAATTATACGACAAGATTGAGTACGATTTGATTCATTTATCGACTGGAAGGTATAAATTCAAGATTTGAATTTATACTAAGCTTTGGAGCGTGCGTGTTTCACAGGTGATAGAGCGGTTATTGAATTTCAGGAGATAAGCATAGAGCACGTAAATCTATTCTCAACCAAAATACCTATTTGGATTGATCAGTTGATCATATTCGTGTGCCTCCTGAAATTCAATAATCGCTCTATCACCTGTGAAACACGCACACTCCAAAGCTTAGTATAAACTCAAATCATGAACGCAAGCCAATTGAATAATAAACCCCAGTGAAAGGATTTGCAGCGTTTTTTATTTTTATTTTTTATGGTTATCAGAATGCTTCAACCCGTGTATCGCCTACAAAGCATTTTAGGAGTTCACTCCAGCATCCACATTACTACATCACTACATCACTAAGTTACTGATATCACTAGGTTACTGATATCAAAAAATAACGCGAGTGTTGGCACCATAAATCGGGCCATAGATCGGGAATGGTTTGACCTAAGGACCTGGGGAAGGGCTCATTCGATTCCTCGTGGAGTGCTCTTCAAAAAGAGTACAGATTCAGGTCGCCTTGACATTTTTCGAGGTTTTTAGGGATCTTAAAAAACTTTGACAACCCTTGAAGGGCACTTTAAATTAAGTGAGAGAGCGTCAAGAATTGGGGCGTCGTCGTATCGTGTCGGACCAATGTTGATTTTTCCTGAAATTGTCATGTTAGCTTTTTTCGTGCGTACGGCGGACGGACGGAACATTTTTTGTTGCAGATTCGGATTCTAAACCCTTTGAAACGTAAACCATGAAACGTTCAGGGGGTTCAGAATTCTTTTTTCAAGAGCGATTACAATGGTTTATTGAATAATAAACCAAAACAATCAATATCGTACCTAAACGACACAGTTCACGTATGAAGTAAGTTATGGGGAACCACACAAGAAATAAATGTTCAGTGTATTTGTCGTATCTACGCTGCCCGATACTTCGGAACCATTTGTTGACACGAGGATCAATTAGTATCCAGTTGGTGGATTTTTATGGCTAATCGATTGAAAATTGGAAATAAAAAATCATATTAAAGTTCCCCTGAAAACTAAAAGTTGGGTCTTTGTCGCCCTAGCCAACATTGGAGTTTACTGGTTATATGAACCAATAATGGAGTTCTCGGATGGAACTAAGAAGATAGCAGTGCCAAAATTTAATGAGTGGAATATGTGGGGATTCATTCAATTCAACTGTTTTTAACAGCATCACACACTTATATCAGCAAAACAATTTGGTACTTCCGAACTAGCTTAACTAAAAGATAGCCTAGGATAACCAATCGGCTTTACTATCGATGGAGATATTTGTATATTCGGAAAAACCCAAACGGTAACATGAGGGTTTAAGGGGTTAAACAATCGAATGGTAAATCCTCCAGTATTCTCTGAATACCCACCTGCCAGTATAAGAAATACTAATCTGCCCGAGTAAGATTAATTCACGATAAGAACGAATACAGCAAAGATTGAAATTAGAAAGTGAATAAAAAAGATAAAATTATACAACAACTTTTGAGCGGGAAGTAAATCAAGCGCCCTGAGCCGGTTTTCAGTTTAAAATCCTTCGATAAATATTCTCGAACAAGAAATACCGCTAAAGGAGCCCGAAACGAACTTTCAGCGAATTAGCTTGATCTCTTATCAAAAGTAATATTAAGAGGACCAGGCGAAAGAAAAAGTAAAGGGATGAAAAAAAACACCGAAAGGGTTTCCCCTTGGTTAAAGTACTAAGTTACCCCTTTTGGCGTGGGGAGGCTTGGGAACCGTGAAGATTTCAAAGAAACCTAATTGGCCTAATCCCCTTTTGAAGAATCTTGGCGACAAAGAGGTATAAGTAAAAAGATATAACAGACAGCCTTTGTTTTTCATCGCTCGGTCCTTTTTTTAAATATATTTTTCTTTATTATTCTCTCGCTAAAAAGACCGCCTTCCTCTCTCGAGGGATTAACGAAGATCGCACCATTTCTCCTGATGAAAAAAAACCCGTGGGGTTTTCTCATGGCATTAGCACTCTGGGTTTGCTTAGTTCGCTCTCCCGTCTTCTCTCGTTTTTCCGCCTGTTTCTTTTTCCGTGCCCTCCTTAGGATCTGTTCCTCTAATTAGTTAACTTGGAAGTTTCTTCATGTGGTAACGCAAAGAGTGGTTTTTTTGTCTCGTCTTCCCAGAAAAGGATTTGAGCTTAGCAGTTCAGTTTCTTTCCTAATCCACTTTCATTTGCTTTCAACTCACAAGAAAAGGTTAGTCAGATTTGGGAAACTGCTTTTCAGGTCGTTTGGTTCAATTTCAAGAATGTCAGGCATCATGGACGTGCTATCGGCGCTGGTACTGCCATCGTCCGTGTGGGAAACGACGCAATTACCTCATTAATATTTTCATATTGGTACATTTTTGGTTTATTATTCAATACTAAACCATTGTAATCACTCTTGAAAAACAAAATTCTAACCCCCCAGAAAATTTCATGGTTTACGTTTCAAAGGGTGTAGATTCCGAATCTGCACCACATTTTCGGTCCGTCCTCCGTACGGCGTACGCATGATTTCTCCCAAACGGCTGAAGCAAAAAAGCTGAAATTTTCAGGAAAAATCAATATTGGTACTCTTTTGAGTACTCTATTGGTAATCAATTTGTACTCTTTTTGAAGAACACCCCACGAGGAATCGAATGAGCCCCTCCCCAGGTCCGTAAGTCAAACCATTCCCGATCTATGGCCCGATTTATGGTGCCAACATTCGCTTTATTTTGATTTATTATTGTTTTTGTGTTGATATCAGTAACCTAGTGACGTAGAGATGTAGTGAAGTAGTAATGTGGATACTGGAGTGAACTCCTAGAAGGCTTTGTAACCGATACACGGGTTGAAGCATTCTGATAACCATTAAAAAAATTTAAAAAAACGCTGCGAATTCTTTCACTGGGGCTTATTATTAAATTGGCTTGCGTTCATGATTTGAATATTTACTAAGCTTTGGAGTGTGCGTGTTTCACAGGTGATAGACCGATTATTGAATTTCAGGAGATATGCATAGAGCACGTAAATCTGTTCTCGACCAAAATACCTATTTGGATTGATCAGTTGATCATATTCGTGTGCCTCAAATTCAATAATCGCTCTACCATGTGAAACACGCACACTCAAAGCTTAGTAGAAATTCAAATCATGAATGCTGAATCCCCAGTGAAAGAATTTGCAGCCATACTGTGATTCGATACTAGGTAATTCATATTTACTATCAATTATTCGTTTTGAATCAGGACCTTTCAAATCTAGGAATCAACATCTTTGAGCTCTCAACCGCTTCTACGAATTTTATTAATATAATTTTGATTTTGAAGGGTACTTACTGTAACATCTTGGATTTGCACTGAATTTTTCATAACAAATCGTTCTTTGTTGCAAGAGTGGTTTAAAAAGCTATTTCAAAGTTGACAGCTGGTATCAACAATTATGAGTTGAGAAACACGAAATATTTTTGATGAGGGTCTTAGGTGGTTTTCAACGTTATTGCTTACAAATTCGGTGTTGAGCTTATGAGTGATAGGTTTAGCAATTCAAATGAGTAGTGTGAGACAGGAGGGAAATTATCAGACATCTATTCTCTTCGGAAACCTAAGTTATATTGCCACCAACTAATCGGCTCACATCCGAAGGAGTTTGCTCTTCGCAAGTTGTGTAAGTCATAAGACATTATAAAGAGTTGAAGGGAGTCGCGAAGGGAGGCGGCTGAGAGGAGCGGGAGCGGTAAATTGGTAATGGAAGAAGTTGTATACAGCCGGGAGAGTAAGAGAGAGAGACCCTTAAGAGGATACCCGTTTAGGAGTTGGGTAATACCGCAGGGAACTAAGCACTCTCGACTCGCTTAAGACCGCAAGTCGCAAGTACTGGCGAAGACTGAGGTGATCCTGGTCGTTGAGGGTCATTGATGAACAATAAGGTTGGATAAAGAGGCCGAGCAGAGTAAAGAAGCGATTTTGTCGCTAAGTATTATCACACTTTCTAAGGAGCATCAAATCATGTATTTAATAACACATTCATAATTCATGAAATCATACTTCATGAAATTAATCAATGAAGCGTAGATGGAACACAA
>JAVIWC010001035.1:0-22461 GCA_031894815.1 Creontiades dilutus | reverse complement strand
CCCTACCCTCTTGGAGTGTACCTTTATTGATATGTAAAATTGCTAGATGAAATGTATTTGATTTTTCAGTCGCAATTAATAAATCACGAAAAAAAAAATGTGTTATTCACCTATTTCTTTTTAACATGCGTAGCAGGGCCATTAAACTAGTGATATCCATAAAAAAAAATAAGGAACATGAATTGCACCAAAAAGTGAAATACCGTTGGATTACTGATTATTTTACATAACTTTTTGCAAAAAATGAAAGGAAAATAACGCTTACCGTTTGCTCGGGATCGTGAAATGTTTGGCGCCAAAGTATTTCAATTCACAAACAACAACTTGTAGATTCCCTACCATTTAGTTACCTTTATCAGTGAAAGACGCAGTGTTACCATTAAATCGTAATTCAACGTTTTCTTCGTACTTTGTTGCAGACGGCTTTTCAAGAAGGATGGTGTCGAAGTCTGATATCCGCGTACTACCCTCTGCTTTTGTCTGGTTCATCGCTCGTCGTCTGTTTTTGGGCGGAGGTAAGTGCTTAGGTGAAAACCTAATGGAAAACTCAAATTATTAAGTATTCGTGCCGTACTTCTATATTTGCTCATAAGTCGGTAGTTACAGCCAAAACAAACGTCTGCCAAAGGGATTGGTATTTCAGAACTAGTTTGACTACAGTGATGCAAGTTTTACTATTTGGGTTACGAGCTCGCCAAATTTGATTTCGTAACATACAAAATATTGATCAATTGAAAGGTCAATTTCTCTCGATAAAACGCTGCAAATTCTTTCACTTGGGTTTATTATTCAAGTGGCTTGCGTTCATAATTTGAATTTCTACTAAGCTTTGGAGTGTGCGTGTTTCACGGGTGATCAGCGATTATTGAATTTCAGGAGATATGCATAGAGCACGTAAATCGGTTCTCAACCAAAATACCTATTTGGATTGATCAGTTGATCATTTTTGTGTGCCTCCTGAAATTCAATAATCGCTTATCACCTGTGAAACACGTGCACTCTAAAGCCTAGTAGAGATTCAAATTATGAATGAAATTGAATAATAAACCCCAGTGAAAGAATTTGCAGCATTGCATGCATATCAGAATGCTTCCACCCGTGTATTGGATATAAACCCTTTTAGGAGTTCACTCCAGTATCCACATTCGCTACATCACTAGGTGGCACATAGCTTCCTCGTATCCATAACATGACTGTATAGATCATTGAAAATTATTATTGACTAAAGAACTTCGTTCAATTACGCAAAGTAAATATTAAATTAGGGTAAATTTATTGTTATGCAGGAGCATAACTTGAGAAAAATCACTGAAAATTTCATCGAATCAGTCATGAACCCCCGTAGTTATGCGTGTAACAGGATTTCACGTTTGCGCATGGGCAGAGGCTACTATTGATCCAGGGGTCATGAAACTTATAAGGGGACCATCTACACATCAAACCAAACAATCCCTGAAAATTTCATCGAAATTGATCAACAACTCCCAGAGTTATGCGCGTAACAAGGATTTCACGTTTGCGCATGCGCAGAGGCTACTATTAATCCGGGGGTCATGAAACTCATAGGGGACCATCTACACATCAAACCGAACAATCCCTGAAAATGTCATCGAAATTGGTCAAGAACTCCCGGAGTTATGCGCGTAACAAGGATTACGTTTGCGCATGCGCAGAGACTACTATTGATCCGGGGGTCATGAAACTCATAGGAGACTATCTACACATCAAACCGAACAATCCCCGAAAATTTCATCGAAATTGGTCAAGAACTCCCGGAGTTATGCGCGTAACAAGGATTTCTCGTTTGCGCATACGCAGAGGCTACTATTGATCCGGGGGTCATGAAACCTATAGGGGACCATCTACACATCAAAAAGAACAATCCCTGAAAATTTCATCAAAATCGGACTATAACTTCGTGCAGTTTTGCCCGTAACAAGGATTTGCTGACAGACAGACAGACACACACGGAACCAAAATTGTTCAGAAAGGTCTAAAACGCGAAATGCGAGTGGAATTTTTGATTTTGGAAACTGAATAAGTTCGGATTGAAGAGGTTCTATCGTATTTAATAATTGAAATTATTATTAATTAGTTATTTATAATCAGTAATCTTTGTTTGCAGAGAAAAACAGTATCTTGGACGGATGGAATTAATTAAATCTTTAAATTGGTCGTGGACAAATAATAACAGAGAAAATCAATTTTTTTCAGGTCTTCCACATGAGAGACGTGCGGTGGGAGAGGAGACAATTCCTGTCGAAGAGCTGTCTCGCGTTCATCACTTTCAACATCCTGTCGTACTCTTTGCTTCTGGCCGAAGTCATAACGACTCACGTATTCGACACGGACAAAGAGCTCAAGGTGCGTGAAATATGCGATTCCCTCTTGAATGAATCGAAATAGATCTAGCGTAAATAAACTGTGTTTGCATATATGATATCGATTACGAAGGATTCACGATTTGAATTTCTACTTTGGAGTGTGCGTGTTTCACAGGTGATGGAGCGGTTATTGAATTTCAGGAGACATGCATAGAGCACGTAAATCGGTTCTCAACCGAAATACCTATTTGGATTGATCAGTTGATCGTATTTGTGTGCCTCCTGAAATTCAATAATCGCTCTATCACCTGAGAAACACGCACACTCCGAAGCTGAGTAGAAATTCAAAACCTCCCAACCCCATCTCTACGCGTCAACCATAACAAGAGATGGGCAATGGGAGAACAAATGCTGCCCCAATGACATCATCTGGTTCACAGATGGGTCTAAAATGGAGGCAGGAGTACATGGGGCTAAACCCAGGTGGAACGTTTCAATTCCCCTAGGGGAGCACACCTCTGTGTTCCAAGCAGAAATGGTGGCAGTCGAGGCAGCAGCTGTGGAGAGCCTTAGGAGGGGACACAAAAAAGCCCACGTCCGCATCCTCAGCCTCGATAAAAGCATTAATGGCACCAACCATCTCTTCAAGATTGGTTTGGGACTGCATGCAAACCCTTAATAACCTGGCAAAACACAACCGGGTTCGCCTGGAATGGGTGCCAGGGCATAAAGAATACCTGGTAACGCAAAGGCTGACGAGCTTGCAAAAGGTGGAACGTTTCAATTCCACTAGGGGAGCACACCTCTGTGTTCCAAGCAGAAATGGTGGCAGTAGAGGCAGCAGCTGCGGAGAGCCTTAGGAGGGGACACAAAAAAGCCCACGTCCGCATCCTCTCAGACAGCCAAGCCTCGATAAAAGCATTAATGGCACCAACCATCTCTTCAAGATTGGTTTGGGACTGCAAACCCTTAATAAGATGGCAAAACACAACCAGGTTCGCCTGGAATGGGTGCCAGGGCATAAAGGAATATCTGGTAACGAGAAGGCTGACGAGCTTGCAAAAAGGTGGAACGTTTCAATTCCACTAGGGGAGCACACCTCTGCGTTCCAAGCAGAAATGGTGGCAATCGAGGCAGCAGCTGCGGAGAGCCTTAAAAGGGGGCATAAAAGAAATCATGTCCGCATCCTCTCTGACAGCCAAGCCTCGATAAAAGCATTAATGGAACCCCACCATCTCTTCAAGATTGGTTTGGGACTGCATGCAAACCCTTAATAACCTGGCAAAACACAACCGGGTTCGCCTGGAATGGGTGCCAGGGCATAAAGGAATATCTGGTAACGCGCAGGCTGACGAGCTTGCAAAAAGGTAGAACGTTTCAATTCCACTAGGGGAGCACACTTCTGTGTTCCAAGCAGGAATGGTGGCAGTCGAGGCAGCAGCTGCGGAGAGCCTTAGGAGGGGACAGAAAAAAGCCCACGTCCGCATCCTCTCAGACAGTCAAGCCTTGATAAAAGCATTAATGGCACCAACCATCTCTTCAAGATTGGTTTGGGACTGCATGAAGAAGAAGAAAAACGGTTTATTACACAAAAAAATACATATTTCACAGTGACAATAAAATCTCAAAATAAACAATACAGCATGGTTCTTATTGAACCGTCTGCGGGAAGAACGGAACCTAATAACTTACTAGAAAATGAAAATGACAAGGTAATGTAATTGTATAAAATTTTTTGTGCCTCTCGGTACATGTTGAACATTCTACAATTGAATAATAACTGATGACCGAGCTGGATAGTGTAACACTGTGGCCCAGCCCGGAGTTGGTTCTTACATCTAATTTTTTATAAGGTACGTATCTATAACACTATATTTACACCACATTAATTATTAGAATTTAGATTTAACATTCCATGAAATGATGTACCTACTTAGTATACACGCCATTTATTATTATAAATTATAACTGCTCATTGTACTCCTTTTATTATTATTTATTTTAACTGCTTTGTTAGTACTCATAAGGGTTAGCTCTTATCAGTTTATAACTTTCTTTTTTGAATAATTGCTCACTATTTATATTCATTAGATTTATAATTTTTTCAAAATCTTTATTGACTATTTGCATGCCTCTGTATTTTGTCGTCATTTGAGCAAATGTATTTTTTACTCTCGGCAACTTGAGTCTGTATGATTTTGATTGCCGCTGTCTCACATCAGCAAAATATATGTTTTTGTGTTTACGGATTAGTTTTAGCATATTTAATGTGTACAATTGGTGGACGTTTAACAAATTCAAATCATGAAATAATTTATCAGTGGGATGGCGCCTGGGCTTATTGAACAATACCTTCAATGTCATTTTTTGAATTCTGTAAATTTTGTCAATGAGGTACTTGTAAGTGCTCCCCCATATAACAATTGCATACTGTGAGATTGACTCAAACAGCGCCTGATAAATATTGATCTTTAGCTCATCTGATAGAAATTTTATTCTATAGAGGGTATAGGCACATTTTCTTAGTTTCTGACACAGATTTTGAATGTGGTGGGTCCATTTCATTTGAGAATCGAAAGTCACTCCTAAATAAACTAAGCTACTAACTTTTTCTATTTTTGGACAGTCACACGGTAAGTTATTGCAGATGTGTAATTTCAAGGGGTCTCTCGATGTTGATTGTGGTTCTGTTTTTCTTGCTATGTCCATGAAAACTGATTTCGTAGCATTGATGGTAAGCTTGTTGGTGTTCATCCATTGTCCTATAGCCCTCAAATCTTTCTCGGCATTTTGATGGGCCTCCTGCCATGTTTGCCCGGTGTTTACTAGGGCAACATCATCAGCTAACATGTAAATTTTCCCGGAATATTTTTGAGATGCAAGTTCATTCACATATAGGGAAAAAATAATCGGCCCAATTGAAGTGCCCTGAGAACAGCCGTATTCGCGGATTATAGCAGTTTCACTTTTTGCTCCACATCCATCTCAAGGTACTCATTGAGTGCACAGAATCCCTGAGCAAGCTGGCGCACTTCACCGCAGGATCCAGCTCACGATACAGAGTATAAGTCGGATGACTCCACCCTGCGCACAAAACCCGCCCTCTTCTCATCCTTGAAGCCCGTCAAAATCCCAGCAATATCCGCCTTGAGAAGTGAAGCATCGAAGGTGGCGAGATTGTCGGTGATTCCATATCTTGATGTCAGTTTTCTCCATGTATCAGCCCACGACACCTCCAGCCTTCATAACTTCCTGTGCCACAATCTTCGGAAGCCTAGTGCATGGCATCTTTGCCACCTTCAAGAGGTAGTCCAGGTGCAACCCCAGCGCGAAAGCCGAAGTGGGATCCAACTCAGTCTCCAGGTACACCATATAGTTGTGGGGCTGTGTAATTAATAGCCGGGAAACAGTCAAAAATGCAGTGTTGCTAAAAATTTTAACGGACACGTATCCTCGATCAGTCACGATTTTAATTGCTCGTTGAAATGGGAACTTGAATGCAAGTTAAGATCAATTGAATCGTTCATTTCAGGAACCAGTCAAGTGCAAAATTTTCCAAAATTGTTTTACGTTGTATAATATTTGAAAAAACGGAAATAATACTCAGGATATTCCCAAACAGACTATATTTTGAACGATAACCTTTATCATAACTAAAAATAAAATTATTGATTGATTAATTAAGTTGTATAGTTTTTTCTTGTTTCCAGAAAAGTGCAATTTTGGCACTTGACTGGTTTCTAAAATGAACGATTCAATTCGTGTTCTTCCATAAAGGAACGAATGTAGTAATATGTGAAACAATTCGTTTTGTCACTGACCATAACGATAAAATGTGTTTTTTATTTTCAGAGCTTTTACTCGTTGATATTTAATGGCTGCTACGCAGCTCTGCTCTTCATCGTGATGGTCTTCTTCCTCATCTACGGAGTCGAGGTGTTTTTCAAGGTGAAATCTAAATTCATCTAAATCGACCAAAATTTGAATTTTCCATATTTGTTTGTAGTGAAATTCGAATTAAATGTGCAGGTGAGAGGCGGATTTCTGCTAGACGAAACCCAACCGACGCCGCTTCACCACGAAGAGGCTACGAGACTTTTCAAATCCGAATCAGTAAGTTAATTTTTGTTTATTAAGGTAACAGTACCGGTAGTGGCCACAGTTAAGAATTTTTTTCTTTAGTTTTGACAATTGTGGGCCAACAGTAGGTAGTACTGACTTTCTTCAGGACTCATTTAGAATATAGCCCGACTCTTCCCTAACATATCCATTGCCTAGAACTATCAAAAGAACATTTTTTTCTATTTTTTATTAATTTTTTCTCACACTTTTATTTTGATCTAGTAGTGGCCACATCAAATTACGAAATTTCCAGTAGTGGCCACTTGACATTTTGCCCTCCTTACGTGTTTAATATCATTAAATTCAATACCAGATGAACAAAATTGATTCTATCCAGTAGAAGCTCTAGGACACAGTCCAACAAACGAGGAAACTAGGGACGGTCATATTGAGAAGTTTACCACAATTTCCAAGATGCTCTGCGCACTCCTAGTTCAACCTCTGACTACAAGATGACATGAGCTGTACCTCCTGCAAGTTTGAAGCCACTAGGAGACCGGGAATCCTTATTTCTCAAATATAAACTTTAAAATGGCCACTACTGGAGCAGTGGCCACTACCGGTGCCGTTACCTTATTCAATAATAAACCATTGTAATCGCTCTGGAAAAAAATGTCTAACCACCCCCTGAAAATTTCATGGTTTACGCTTCAAAGGGTGTAGAATCCGAATCTGCAATAAAAATTTTTCCGTCCGTCCGCCGTACGCACGATTTCTCCCAAACGGCTGGAGCAAAAGATCTTAAATTTTCAGGAAAAATCCATCTTGGTCCGACGACGCCCCAATTCTTGAGCCAGCTCTCTCACTCAATTTAAAGTGCCCTTTAAGGGCTGTCAAAGTTTTGTAAAATCCCTGAAAACAAGTCGAAGAACATACCATGAGGAATCGAATGAGCCCCTCCCCACGTCCGTAGGTCAAAATTCCCGATTTATGGTGCCAACATTTGCGTTTTTTCGTTTATTATTGTTTGTTTGTAACCTAGTGATGCCGATAGCGTCGAGTTGTAGTGAATGTGGATACTGGAGTGATAGCCGATGTGAATACTTGTAGTTTATAGCCGATACACGGGTTGAATCATGATGATATATAGGTAAATATTATTCAATATTATTACTGGGGTGAATAGGTATTCTTTCTCTGGAGTATATTATTCAATTGGCTTGCGTTCATGATTTAAATTTCTACTAAGCTTTGGAGTGTGCGTGTTTCATAGGTGATAGAGCGATTATTGAATTTCAGCGGATATGCATAGAGCACGTAACTTGCAGGAGGTACAGCTCATGTCATCTTGTAGTCAGAGGTTGAACTAGGAGTGCGCAGAGTATCATTGGAAATTGTGGTAAACTTCTCAATATGACCGTCCCTAGTTTCCTCGTTTGTTGGGCTGTATCCTAGAGCTTCTACTGGAATCAATTTTGTTCATCTGGTATTGAATTTAATGATATTAAACACGTAAGGAGGGCAAAATGTCAAGTGGCCACTACTGAGACATGCACGTGGCCACTACTGGAAATTTCGTAATTTGATGTGGCCACTACTAGATCAAAAATTAATAAAAAATAGAAAAAATTGTTCTTTTGATAGTTTTAGGCAATGGATATGTTAGGGAAGAGTCGGGCTATATTCTAAATGAGTCCTGAAGAAAGTCAGTACTACTGTTGGCCCACAATGGTCAAAACTAAAGAAACAAATTCTTAACTGTGGCCACTACCGGTACCGTTACCTTACTATGGTTTATTATTGAATAATTAATTAACATTTAATGAATGTTTAATTTGGTTTGGAAAATGTTGAATTTGGTTTGGAAAATGTTGAATTACATTTGGAAATGCTATAAATAGATTTTTGTATCCCTAACCAGGGGAATAATGTTTCGCGTACATTTACAATATCTATCGGTATCATTATTTTTGTTGTTTATTTTCAGAAAAAAGAGCGAGTCGCGAAAGCGGTTGATATTTCTCAGTTGAATCAAAGTCGGTTGGGACTTCTGTCGCAAGCTCTTTTCCTTTTTGCCGTTTGTGTCTTCTTGTCGTCCGAAACTACCAAACACATTTGGAAAGACAAGTAAGTACATTCTCGACTCTCTTATATGTAAATTTTATCACAGGAATTTGCGAATTGCGATTTTCACAGAACTTAGTAGGAATACAGATTGTTGGTAAAACTATGGGGGCGGAGAACTTAGGCGGAACAAACGTCTGACGGCAGCAAGTTGAGAACTACTCGACTCGAGCTTGCTGCGTTCCTTATATACCCTCGTTAGCTGAAGTCAGCAGAAATGGAGGGTTTGGGTAGTTAAGTTGTATGTATATCAGCCTGTATCCTTTCTCTTCACTGCCAGAGCCAGCTATCCCTTGAGGCTCTAGCTGGGAGATCGCGCGCATCAATGCTGAACTTGATTTCGATAGGCAGGCAGAAATTCTGATGCTGTCCTGGGGCACTACCACTGCAGTGAGGTGTTCCAGACTTAGTTGTAGGGCAGTAGAACCTGTGCCATGGGGCAGCAGTGTCCACAAACTCATGATGGCCACATTCTCCACCATGGTGCAGTTGCTAAACAGATAGCAGGTGCATTGGATCGGATCGGTTTGGTGCTGGATTGGATTTGGTGCTGGTGCTCATCCAGTGCCTGGGATGTGGAGAGAGAGAGAGACTGTATCATACGCTGAGTGACCAGGGCAAGAGGCCAGATATTGTTGCCGTTAAGCCCCGACGGGTCTGCCATAATCCTGGATGTCCAAGTTGTCAGTGGCAGCGTGGACATGGAGCAGACCTGGAGGGCTAAGATAAGCAAATATGATAGGAACGACCTGTGGCAAGCGGTATCTGAGCTAAAAGGAGTGTCGCCTAACAACATCAAGGTTATGGCGCGGAGTGTGGTGCGGGAAAAGTGCCACGGAGTTACTTGACCTGGGCATCTCATCAGGAGCACTTCGTGGTATCACCACCCGTGTCATCCAAGGCTCGTACTTGAATTTCCTTGAATCCTTTCATCCCTTCCTCCTCAATAATCCTCAACTTCCCGTATCCCAGAGGCCGGCGTCGGGTAAACCTGGGCGTCCTCCCCACTTTTATTTCATTCAGTTTTCTCGTTTTTGTTTAACGGCGTGCCCCCTCTGTCTTTGACGGGAGATTATAAAAAAACAAAAACAAACAATATATCCGTTTTTCAGGGGTTTGTTGGACGCTGGGGGGTGGAATTCACCCCACAGAACCCCACAGCCAGGGAAGGGGAGAGGGCCCCAGCGGGGCGGAGCGTCTCCCAGGGCAACCGCTCCCCTCCTCGGGGACTTAGAATATACAATTTTTTGACTTTCCATATTGTTTTTATACTCCCTCATTATGTTATTCACCTATTTCTCTTGAACCTGGGTAGCAGACCCTTTAAACTAGTTTAACATATTAGTAGTCAACCGTTAAAATCACATTACAGGAACATCTTGCGATTGAAATCTGTACCATTGTTTTAGCTCAATTTTGTACAACAATTTGCAGAAATATTTGTGCTGATTCCGTCTTAAAACTCCGTCTTATGTCATTTTTCGTTGATTTCAGGGTGCCGATATCAAGTCGAAACGTGTTTGACCTTCTATTTCGTCTCGCGGAAATCGGCGTAGCCCTGTGGTTTCCCTGCGTGCTCTGGAACTGCATGAGGTAATTAAATAAAGTGTGGCATGTTGGGTAATAAAACAAATTGCAATTAAGCGTCACCCCACCAATATTGCCAAATACTAGAATCTTATCTTAGCAACAGACACTTCAGAATTAAAAATGAAGATGAATACTCACATCTCAACAAAATTAAAAGGGGTACCGCAGGGGAAGCGTGCTAGGACTCTTACTCTACTTATTATATACAAATGATATACCTTGCACTCTAGGAACAACTATAGCCACATTCGTGGACGATACAGCAATTCTGATCAATCCAAATAGCAGTAGCAGACAGATTGAAGAATCAACAGAAAAATAACAAGAAGCTACAGATGCCATTGGAGAGTGGACTCGAAAATGGCGCCTCAAACTAAACGAAACTAAGTCTACTCATGTGAACTTCACGAATAAAAAAATTACAAACCCTCCTTTGTATCTGAATCAGTGCACAGTCCCATATTCCAACTCAGCTAAGTACCTATGGAATGACCTTAGATGCACCAAGCTGTAAGTGGTTTTTTATGTCAAGAAAAAAAAGGAAGAGCTATCAATCAGGTATAGAAAACTTTATTGGCTGTGTGCATTCTAAATTCACAACTCAGTTTGCACAATTAAAATTTTGTTATACAAAACAGTACAATTATGCCCATCTGGACCTGACTTATCCAGCTATTTAGATGTACAGCTAAAAGTAACTTGAAAATAATTCAAACATTCCAAAATAAGGTACTGAGGAACATTGTGAATGCTCCATTTTTATCAATTTTGACCTCCACAAGGACCTCCAAATCGAAAAAGTCACTGATGTCATTAAAAGATACGCAAGGAACTACTTGAAAAGAGGCTTCTTGCTCATACCAACCCAGAAGCCATTAGGCTTATCATTAAATTCAACTGACGCCTGAAAAACAAAATTGATTATTGATTTCAGGAGGCACACAAATATGATCAATCCAAATAGGTATATTGGTTGAGAACCGATTTACGTGCTCTATGCATTTCTCCTGAAATTCAATAATCGCTCTATCACCTGTGAAACACTCACACTCCAAAGCTTAGTAGAAATTCAAGACATGAATGCAAGCCAAATGAATAAAATTGAATAATACACCCCAGTGAAAGAATTTGCAGCGTTTTTTTCAATATTTCATGGGTTTTAGGTTCACCTCGTGTAACTGGTTTTTTATTTCGTGTTTTTTGGTGTAGCTGGTTACTTATTATCTTCAATTTCTTAACAAAGTCCAGTTAATACGTTTTGCTTGTCTCTTAAATTCCAGGCCAGAGCAGCTGTGGATCCTCAATCCCAAAAAGCTACTGAAATCCCGAGTTTACGAAGTTTCGCATCGAGAAGGCAGCGCAACCCCTGGCGGCAAAGATCGCCAGTACGAAGCCTCCGCGACTCCCCTCCAAGATGACTCGGGTAAATCTCATGTTCATTTTCACGTTCAATATGATATTCGTTGATTCAATTGCATCAAAAGGTATCTGCATCAGAGGTATCTATTAGAGGTGGGTAGTGAAGAGTTCCTATATCTCAAAGAACTTCTCTTCAAGTGAACTTGTCCCAAATGACCTGCGGAGGGAAGACCTGCAGTTCATCACTAGACAGCATGGCTCCCCGCGGCCAACGTTCGAACTTCTCTTGGCAAGTGAGATAGCAGTAGTGGTGGTGACTGTCTCAGAATGGAGACGACGACCTGCAGGTCCCATTCATTCACAAAGTGAACTGCAGGTGTCGCATTGGTTTACGGCATGAGCGGCCCTGCGGGCAAGTTGGGGCCCCACTCAGTGTGGGAGCGATTGTACCAGCGGCCCCGGTTGGTCTAGGCGTATATGTACGAGCGGCCCCACGGAAATATGGGAAATGAAACCAATGGCACCAACTCGAAACTTTTTTCATGCGTATAATTTATCGCTCTAAAAGGAACACTGTCAAAACATGCAAATTGACAATCACAGTCACATGACTCTCGACCCAAGTAGGTACTTCTCAGTTATCCGATCTAGGCTGGTACTTATAATAAACGATTTGGACATACTTGTCTAGGGCAACCGTTTACCAACATCATATCTCGATTTCCACGCGAACTTTTCTTTAACAAGGCTACTTCGGGTTCCATCTTCGCTCGGATTTCTTCCAGTCACTGGGTTCAACTGGCCTGCGGGCCTTCGCTCGAGCGGGGCTCTTGTACATGCCTAATACTCCAAAACATCGCCTTCCTTAAACGGGGACCGGTTAACAAGTACCCGTCGCATTCATCTCCCACTTCTTCCACTGACCTTGTCTCTGGACTGAGTGACCTGCAGGTCGTCGACTCCCTCAGGTGACCTGGGTTTACACACCTCTAGTATCTATGATTTTTCTTGAAATTTATCGCTATCTATTGGTTAGGTTCCTTCAGACTATGTATTGAGGGATAGGAGGCCTAAATTGAGGCTCGGCCTACATTGAGACACACACCATACTGATTACGTGTCGCACATCTGGTTCGGGAATGAGTAATTATTCATCGATGACCAATGCGCTCTGTTAGCAATTAGTGGAACTAATTAGTTCAGCTCTCTAACAACAGATTCGTTGACTGTATTCGATCCCATGGGTTTGTTGTAAATACAAATGAAAGAGAATATCATACTTGTATAGGTAATAGTTGCCTGTAACTAGTTGATATATTAACAAATTGTTATAATTGTATGATACATCGAAAGGTTTGTTGATAATCACATTTTCGTTTCTTTTTGTTCGCAGAATGCGGAGAATGTTGGATCTGCTACGACAATACTGGGGGTCAAGACGCCATTACGCCGTGCGCGTGCGCTACCACGGTGCATCACGATTGCCTCAAAAAATGGCTCATCGAGGTAAATTATAACGCATTTTCCCCCCACCCTAACCGTATTTCCATGACAAATTTAAGCTAAATCTTAAGATCGAACTGCTGAGAATATTAGGATGTGTGGAGCTTACTTTTGCGCATTCAAAGACTGATGTATAGGTTAACTAGAGAGCGATACAACTCTTAGGGGACTATCTGCACTATAATTTTACTATAATTATTTAAGTAATTGTTTTTGCACTTCAAACCAATAAGGCTCTGGCACGCAGAAAGCGATCTGTCAGTGCAGGCAGCGATCTCGCGATCTCCTCGGCGATTAGCGATACAGCTAGGCTGCATACAACGCGATATCTGTGTGAGATCCAGTATTGAAGGCTTGGCTTGCAAGAGGTACTGGGATCGTTACCCCGCGCCTCCACCAATATGTCAGTGCTGGAAAAAAAAAATTAAAACAGAATTTAAAGAAAAAATTGTCTATTTCCACCAAATACTGAGTTACAAAGTTAAATCGATTTCGACTGTTAGGTCATCATCAGTAACAAAATATAACTAAATGTGCAGTTGAGAGAGCTCATCTTATATAGTCTCAGAAGTGAAGGGAGCTTGAATCCTATTGGACAAGAAAAGTGAAAGGGGGCGGGAGATACAACCAATGAACAAAGTGAAAGGGACTCAAACAGATGTAAGGGTAACATTTTGAAGAACATCCAACATGCTTCCTTTAGGACAAAAATGAAGAAATTCTACAAACTGTCTATCTGCCAAGTCAAAATTGAAATTATGGCTAGATTCCCTAAGGTGACTGGCAAACGCAGAATCACCTTTGCTATCTTTATAACCTTTCTCATGTTCCTTGATTCTTTCCTTAAATTTCCTACCCGTCTGACCGCAATACTAAAATTTAAAAGCAAATTTTTTTCTTTTTCAGTCAAAGGGAACGGTATGTCCAGTTTGTACCTGCCAATATTCTCTTTCGACGGACAACAAATTCAACATCGGGAACCTTTTCACGACGCAAACCTGCACCCAAACCGTAAGTATCGGAAATTTTAGTTAAAACTGTTTGATAACTAATGGAAACATGCAACATTCCTCTCATACCATATGCCAGAATACTGTATATACAGGGTGTACAGCGTATGATCCGAAAATCTTCGCACACGTGTTCTACAACTAGTTTCCAACAAAAAGTGCCTCTTAGAGATTTTGTTTTTAGAGGCTTCGTTTTTGAGTTATTCCACTTTTAAGATCGAACTTACGTCGCTAAAACAGCCATAACTCCGGTGTTTGCGAAGTATTTACAAATCTCAGTATGCCGTTAGAAAGGACATGAAATTATCTATCGTCTCAGTCTTTAATAATAATTTTTAAAAGGAACTAAAGGGTTAAAAATGAGCCTGAAAAGTAAAATGTCAAATTTTGAAAAAAAGCCATTTTTTAATGGCTTATTAGTCCCCTTAATTTTAATGATACGTTTGAACCTGTAAGCTTAAAAAATGCGCAAAAGTCTCAGCTTTCCAATGGTATATTTAATTTTTAGGTTTTAGAGGGAACTGTTTTGAGGAAATTGAGATTTTATGCAAAAAAACGTGTATTTTCAAGCACATTTGATGTGATCGAACGGGTGTGTGGATCTACCATTGACCGTTAATCGCATTATCACACTCAATATTTTTGCCGTGACGATGTTTTTATCAACGATGAGAAGAGGAAATCACAACAAACAACGGGATCAACAATATCAGCAAGAACGGGAGACATTTAACAGTTGATTTGCATCAATTCATTCCGCGGATGCTCTCACTCAATCTTAAAATTTGTAGGTAGTGCCGTTGACATGATACATTCTACACCCAGAAAAAAGAAAAAATGTTTTAGTTATGGAAGTTTTATTCTCTTTTTTTATAATAAAAAAAATCTCAAATGTGCTTGAAAATACACGGTTTTTTGCATAAAATCTCAATTTCCTCGAAAAAGTTCCCTCTAAAACCTAAAAATTAAATATACCATTGGAAAGCTGAGACTTTTGCGCATTTTTTAAGCTTACAGGTTCAAACGTATCATTAAAATTAAGGGAGGACTAATAAGCCATTAAAAAAAGAATTTTTTCAAAAATTTGACAAAATTCACTTTTTAACCTAATTTTTAACTCTTAGTTCCTTATAAAAAATTATTATTAAAGATTGAGACGATAGATAATTTTATGCTCTTTCCAACGGCATACTTAGATTTGCAAATACTTTGAAAACGCCGGAGTTACGGGCGTTTTAGTTTTTTTTTCCATAATTTTTTATTGCACCAAGTAATAACTTATTAACAATATTATTCTGACTTAAATTCTCTACATAATTATTGGGACTCAAGATCCATCACTCCAGTCCATGTCCTTCTGAGGTTCAGCACATTCACTTCCTACACAAGTTCATGTGGTTTTGTGCGCTTAAGGCGCCTAGTTAGGTCTTGCACATCAAGTAGCTTCACAGCTTCTTCGTTGACATGACCTCGTAGTCTGGCTAGATGAGCGGTAGCCCTCTGTTTGATTATTTCGTCTATGCTGTCCACTTCCAGTTCGCGGTGAAGAGCATCATTTCTAAAGTACCAAGGTGCATCAGTGATGCATCGTAGTACGGTATTCTGAAAACGCTGGATAATCAGTCTATTGGTTGGAGCTGTACAGCCCCACAACTGTGCTCCATACGTCCAAACTGGCTTAAGCACTTGATTGTACAGAAGCAGCTTGTTACCAATGGTCATGGAGGATTGCCTGCCAATAAGCCAGTACATTTTTCCAAGTTTTATCACCAGTTCGGCCTTCTTCTTTTTCACATGTTCTTTCCACCTGAGCTTGGCGTCAAGCGTCATGCCCAGGTATTTGGCTTTATTCGCGTAGGGAGTTGCCACGTGAGGTAAAGTGGGATGTAGTTGATTTTCTGGTTGGTGAAATCAACATGCACCGACTTTGCCTCATTTAACCTTATCCTCCATGTGGACGAGTTTTAGTGACGTAAGTTCGAAAACACGGAACAAATCTTAAAACGCTGCAAATTCTTTCACTGGGGTTTATTATTCAATTGGCTTGCGTTCATGATTTGAATTTATACTAAGCTTTGGATGCATGTTTCACAGGTGATGGAGCGATTATTGAATTTCAGGAGATATGCATAGAGCACGTAAATCTGTTCTCAACCAAAATACCTATTTGGATTGATCAGTTGATCATATTTGCGTATCCTGAAATTCAATAATCGCTTTTCACCTTTTTTAAGCTTACATTCAAACGTTCATTATAAATTCAAATCATGAACCATTAAAAAAATTGAATAATAAACCGTGAAAAATTCACTTTTTAGCGTTTTGCTTTTAACTGCTACCATATATCATTTAAACTGCGCTCCATATTTGCAGTTCCCTTTATACTACCCAAAGTCTCTCTTGATTTCATATCAGACCTACATCAAATTAAAGGAAATGGGCTCACTCCCATATTCGAGTTGAGGGCGCTTGGAACGGCCAGATGGGAAACTGCCAGTTATCAAGAAGGCGATAACAGAACTCGAAAAACGCAAATCTTGGCCGCATTAATCATGCCATAAATCGGGAATGGTTTGACCTACAGACCTGGGAAGGGGCTCATTCGATTCCTCATGGAAAGTTCTACAAAACAAGTCCACATTTAGGCCGCCTTGATTTTGAGGTTTTAGGGATTTTACAAAACTTTGACAACCCTTAAATGGCACTTCAATTTGAGTTAGAAAGCTGGCTAAAGAATTGGGGCGTTGTCGGACCAACATGGATTTTTCCTGAAAATTTCAGATGTTTTGGTCCAGCCGTTTGGGAGAAATCTTGCGTCACGTGACGGTACGGCGACTGGCGTACGGCGTGTTTCGTGATCCGTAATGGCACAGAGGAGTTTAGAATCAAAACCGCACATATCCACTTCCGAGCGATTTTCGGGTTATTGCATTTTTTCAATCTCCTTCCAGGTGGGCATCAAAGAGCCCTGAAATATTTTTCCAAAACCCAACATGTCCCTGTTAAAAATACAGTTAAAGTTCATAGTTTGTGACAAAACCCAACATATCCATCTCCTTATTACTATTCAAGATGAAAGCACCAAAACTGAACATATCCATCCGGCATTGCTAGCTGAATGAATGTTTTTTTTTTCAAAAGTTGACATATCCATGAACATCGAATTCCTGCGCGTATTTTCATAGTGATTCTCTTAGTTGACGATAGGTAGCAATACCAGTCGATAGATCTCTGAAAGATTAGATTTTTCTGCAATCAATAGATGTCGCCGCAATGAATAACTCCTTCACCTGTTGAATAGCCACGCTTCCGAAGTTCAGATTGTTGTTGTTCTGAGACAACAGGGTTCTGGGTTTCACGTCACTAGTTCATAACGAGTTGCTTTAGTTTTTTTGTCGGTTTGTTGTGCCTATTTGTGTCCCGTTCTACTGAACTCGTGTAGTGTTTGGTGATAGTCGTAATGGAGCGTACTGTGGAAGAAAACTGTGGTTCGAGATCAAACGTTGGTACAAAGATCTGCTGCAAGAGCCTTGAGCACCAGACTGCGAACAAGGCAATGAAACCGAAGAGTGTGACTGTTCGGACGAGGAAGATTCAGTTTTCGTTTTTTAGGCTTTCTTGAGAGACCTCATTTTTCTGTAGTGTGCTTTTATATTAATTTTTTGATTACCTACTTTCCATCTTTTCTTTGCTTTTGAAAACTGAATTTTTTTGTAATTTCCATCTTTTCTTTGCTTTTGAAAACTGAATTTTTTTGTGTTTGAATTTGAATGATTTCGCAGACCTATTTTGATTGCTTATTTTCTAAAAGTTTTTCACAATGTGGGCCACCTTAATTTTTTCTTTTTTTTCATGTACAGAAGTCGAGAGAGGTTGGTTGAACGTTAATTACGACATTTCTGAATTTATTTTATTGCTATTTTTATATTGCTTTTTCTTTTATTTGGTTAATAAGTGTGCAATTTCTTTTATTATTAAACATTTCCCTGGTTTAAAATCCGATTTTTTTTTTCAAAACACAACATATCCTCTTTTTTTTTCAAAATGCAACATATCCATTTTCTACATGGCTGTAATACAGCAGATATTAGTGCCAAAAATTCTGCGTTAGGTCAGTCGCAACACAGATTTCATCTCTGATAAATTGTTGTAGTTGATTTTTTTAAAAACAATAATCACTCAGGAAAAACAGTTTTTTTGTCCTCCTGAAAAATTTTTCATTCTGGATATGTGCGGTTTTGATTCTCAACTCCTCAATTCATTGATTATGTGATCTTTACTTGTTTAGGTTCCGTTGGTTTGCCTCACGGCTGTGACGATCATCGCCGGCACCATCGGAGTCAAACAGGCTTCCTCCTCTGTCGGCAAGGTCCTGGCATTGGGCGTATCCCTCCTCATCATCTACGTTTGCGTCAAGTAAGTTTTACATAGACAGAAAAACGTTGAACTTGACTGTTACAAACATTTTCCACCGTGATTTGAATGGAACGGGCCAGTCTGTGTAATATTACATAGTAGCGTTTCAATTAGTCATACTTGTCGGACAAGACGGTGTCCTGCACTTAATATAAAATTGTTTTGGATTAAAAATAGATCGAAAATGAAACGATTTCATCATCATTCTATCCGCTAGCGCGACAGACCCACTATATCTCACAACTCAATTTATAACAAAATTCTTCTGTATAAGACATTGCTAATGCCTATTTGGACTTAAGGCATCCAACTATGGGGCTGCACAGCAAAATCCAACATGCAAATGATTCAAACTTTCCAAAATAAAGTACTGAGGTGTGCAGTAAACGCTCCCTGGTACATCAGAAATGACGACCTCCATTCTGTGGCTGAGGAAAATTCACGGGGCTTCGAATTTGTTATACTTCAATAAATTTAATGTTATTAAGGTTTTAATACTCTTTCAACAAGTATTTTCAATAAAAACACCTTGAAGCATGCCGAGTTTTGATTGTTTCCTCCTGAGATTTGATAATTAATCAGTGTCATGGAGCGATTGTCCATAGCGTGGGTCTATCAAAATTTAAATTCGTTTATTGGGTTGAAAATTGGATCTTGATCTCGGAAAACTCGTTTAAACAATCCCTCTCTACCGTAGAAACGAAACGAAACTACATCACTAGGTTACTGCGATCAAAACAAAACAAACAAAAAAAACGCTGTTTTTGTTTTGATCGCAGTAACCTAGTGATGTAGTGAATGTGGATGCAAATGTTGGCACCATAAATCGGGCCATACATTGGGAATGGTTTGAGCTACAGACCTGAGGAGGGGCTCATTCGATTCCTCGTTTAAAGTTCTTCAAAAAAAGTCCATATTAAGTTGTTTGAGGTTTTTAGGGATTTTACGAAACTTTGACAACCCTTAACTGGCACTGTAAATTAAGTGGGAGCTGGCGGGTTGGAGCACACATCGGCAGGTAGATAAGCTTTTTCAAGAACAACTGTACAGCCTAGAGGAATCAAGATACCCCCATATCTGGCCACCGTACCCCAAAATTGTCCACATTACTGCGTTAAACGCTTGCAGTTTTGCCTGTTGCGGTATATCCAGGTTCGCTAATGCTTTTTCCCCAAACAGCGTTCATGGCGTACTTAGCGCTCCTTGCTTAGCATTTAAGATGTTTAGCAAACGAGACTCTAGGGGTCAGGGTATTACAAATTGTTTACTCAAGATACCCCCATATCTGGCCACCGTACCCCAAAATTACCCACATTACTGCGTTAAACCCTTGCAGTTTTGCCTGTTGTGGTATATCTGGGTTCGCTAATGCTTTTCCCCAAACAGCGTTCATGGCGTACTTAGCGCTCCTTGCTTTGCATTTAAGATGTTTAGCAAACGAGACTCTACGGGTCAGGGTATTACAAATTGTTTACTCAAGATACCCCCATATCTGGCCACTGTACCCCAAAATTGTCCACATTACTGCGTTAAACGCTTGCAGTTTTGCCTGTTGTGGTATGTCCGGGTTTGCTAATGCTTTTCCCCAAACAGCGTTCATGGCGTACTTAGCGCTCCTTGCTTTGCATTTAAGGTGTTTAGCAAACGAGACTCTAGGGGTCAGGGTATTACAAATTGTTTACTCAAGATACCCCCATATCTGGCCACTGTACCCCAAAATTGCCCACATTACTGCGTTAAACGCTTGCAGTTTTGCCTGTTGTGATATATCTGGGTTCGCAAATGCTTTTCCCCAAACAGCGTTCATGGCGTACTTAGCGCTCCTTGCTTTGCATTTAAGATGTTTAGCAAACGAGACTCTAGGGGTCAGGGTATTACAAATTGTTTACTCAAGATACCCCCATATCTGGCCACCGTACCCCAAAATTGCCCACATTACTGCGTTAAACGCTTGCAGTTTTGCCTGTTGTGGTATATCCGGGTTCGCTAATGCTTTTCCCCAAACAGCGTTCATGGCGTCCATAACCATGCCCCGTCAGGAACTGGGTTAAATAGTAATTAACGTCGCCCTGTTTCCTCTCCGTCCATTTTTGCACTTCCCCGATCAGACGTGCTGTCCACCTTCCCCGGGTTTCAGCTGCCCATCTCTGCTGCCATTTTTGCAGGGTCTCTGCTCTCTATTCTTCTTTTACTGCTTTGGCAGCATGTTCTTGCTTTCTGGCATGAACCCGCTTCCATGCATCAGCCAAAAGGTCGATTGGTACAACACCCGCAATAACCTGGGCTGCTGGTCCAGACACAGTCCGATAGGCACTGCAGATGCGCAACGCACCCCTCCTTTGGACCACCTCCATCCTAGAGGCGTACTTTTTATATCTTAGCGCCTCTGCCCAGATTTCTGTCCCATACAGCATGATAGCCTTCGTTGTCCGCATAAGCAGCCTTCTCTTTGCTGGTGATGGTCCTCCCACATTGGCCACGAGCCTACTCAATTTCCCCGTTACAGCCGCTGCCTTATCTGCCACCTTGCAGATGTGTGTCCAGAAGGTCAACTTACTATCAAGCATTATTCCCTGGTACCGCACTGCCGGTGACACCTCAATGCATTCCCCACTGCCATCTCAATTGGCCTTTCCACACGTTTCGTGGTAAGGAGGACTATCTCTGTCTTTTGGATGGCCAGGGTGAGGGATCTTGATTCCATCCACTCTGTGATTCTCCTCATCGCCTGATTTAGCTTGTATTGAAGGAACTCCAATGTACGAGCCACTATCACGACATCATCCGCATACCCTACCAGGAAAGCGCCTTCTAGCGTACTTCTGTTGTTCTGTTGTACTTAGCGCTCCTTGCTTTGCATTTAAGGTGTTTAGCAAACGAGACTCTAGTTGCCAGGGTATTACAAATTGTTTGTCCTCTTTTTGCAGGTTGCTGTGCGAGAAGCAGCTCGCATTCTACACAAAAGCTCGACTTTCATCGCTTAAGATCCATCAGAGGACTTTGGCCACGATCTCGAATCGAGTTACAGATCGAAGGTAAGATGTTATAAAGCTATACTTTTTACTTTTACTTTTATAGGCGTGTTCCCTTGTCAGGGGGTTGTCTTTGGCAGCTTGCCGGCAGGAGCTCTTGTCTCTCCACTGGTCGTTGATCAGATTCCGTCTTAGCGTAGCAGTGACAGACACCTCCACTTAAAGTTGTGCAAGGGTGACTTTTCCTCCTAAGTTCTTGTGCTGATGGAGGCGTTTTTCGTGCTTCTTGCCTTCAAGCGCTCTTTCAATTACGTTAGTGATTCTATAGACTTGATCGATTGTACATGGAAACATGTTGTTAATTTGACTTCTTGTATAGAGAAAGGGCGATACTTTGAGTGTTCCATTGGCATCCAGTAGTACGAATTGCTCCAACAGCAAAATAGGGTACAATTCTTAAAAATCCCTTTCTGGTGGTAAGATCAACTTAGCGATTCTCTATCAATTTGTGGAGAAAACAACCTGTTACCTTCTACAACAGCAAGCAAGAATGGAAGGAGCAAAATTTTGAACGTTGTAAATTCAGCAAGGAATATTTGCTTGGTCCAACTAGAAGAACTTTTTGGATGCAAATAATGTTATATTGTTAAATAATATGCGAATTAAATTATTAATTTATTAACTGGGAAAATGATCAAATCTAATTTATAAACTCTACAAAATATTTGTAACTATTCATGTACTACCTATGTAATTTTCAAAAACTCCGAGGAAATCCAGTTTTAAAATCAATTTTACGATTCCGTGCAAAGTTTATCAATATAAATTTGAAGTATTAAAGTACTTTGGTAGTAATTTATATTCGTTTGATTTCCAGGGATATCTAGCATCCGCTCGCCGCTTACGTCTGAACTTCGACGTTTGCGCGCTACGACTCGAATTGAACGTGCTTCGACGGGAACCGACGCGATCGGGCCCATAACCTCTACGAAAAAAAGTTACAAGGTAGAAAGGCCCTATGTTTAGACGAACGTAAGTCCAGAAATATGTCGTAAAAAGGTAAAAGAGTCTGTGTTGGAATTAACACGCAAAATATAGAAA
>JAVIWC010001034.1:0-22284 GCA_031894815.1 Creontiades dilutus | reverse complement strand
CGTGTTCAGCACCCAGAAAAACCCCTTAGAGAGTAGGTTTGAAAGCGATTAAACAGAGTTAATTTTTGAGCAATTTTGATGAAAAAACGCGAAAATAACCATGAAGGAAGCGTTTTATCGAAAAACGGACTTCAGATTCGTGTTCAGCACCCCGAAAAACCCCTTAGAGAGTAGGTTTGAAAGCGATTAAACAGAGTTAATTTTTGAGCAATTTTGATGAAAAAACGCGAAAATAACCATGAAGGAAGCGTTTTATCGAAAAACGGACTTCAGATTCGTGTTCAGCACCCCGAAAAACCCCTTAGAGAGTAGGTTTGAAAGCGATTAAACAGAGTTAATTTTTGAGCAATTTTGATGAAAAAACGCGAAAATAACCATGAAGGAAGCGTTTTATCGAAAAAAGGACTTCAGATTCGTGTTCAGCACCCCGAAAAACCCCTTAGAGAGTAGGTTTGAAAGCGATTAAACAGAGTTAATTTTTGAGCAATTTTGATGAAAAAACGCGAAAATAACCATGAAGGAAGCGTTTTATCGAAAAACGGACTTCAGATTCGTGTTCAGCACCCCGAAAAACCCCTTAGAGAGTAGGTTTGAAAGCGATTAAACAGAGTTAATTTTTGAGCAATTTTGATGAAAAAACGCGAAAATAACCATGAAGGAAGCGTTTTATCGAAAAAAGGACTTCAGATTCGTGTTCAGCACCCCGAAAAACCCCTTAGAGAGTAGGTTTGAAAGCGATTAAACAGAGTTAATTTTTGAGCAATTTTGATGAAAAAACGCGAAAATAACCATGAAGGAAGCGTTTTATCGAAAAAAGGACTTCAGATTCGTGTTCAGCACCCCGAAAAACCCCTTAGAGAGTAGGTTTGAAAGCGATTAAACAGAGTTTATTTTTGAGCAATTTTGATGAAAAAACGCGAAAATAACCATGAAGGAAGCGTTTTATCGAAAAAAGGACTTCAGATTCGTGTTCAGCACCCCGAAAAACCCCTTAGAGAGTAGGTTTGAAAGCGATTAAACAGAGTTTATTTTTGAGCAATTTTGATGAAAAAACGCGAAAATAACCATGAAGGAAGCGTTTTATCGAAAAAAGGACTTCAGATTCGTGTTCAGCACCCCGAAAAACCCCTTAGAGAGTAGGTTTGAAAGCGATTAAACAGAGTTTATTTTTGAGTTTTGATGAAAAAACGCGAAAATAACCATGAAGGAAGCGTTTTATCGAAAAACGGACTTCAGATTCGTGTTCAGCACCCCGAAAAACCCCTTAGAGAGTAGGTTTGAAAGCGATTAAACAGAGTTTATTTTTGAGCAATTTTGATGAAAAAACGCGAAAATAACCATGAAGGAAGCGTTTTATCGAAAAAAGGACTTCAGATTCGTGTTCAGCACCCCGAAAAACCCCTTAGAGAGTAGGTTTGAAAGCGATTAAACAGAGTTAATTTTTGAGCAATTTTGATGAAAAAACGCGAAAATAACCATGAAGGAAGCGTTTTATCGAAAAAAGGACTTCAGATTCGTGTTCAGCACCCCGAAAAACCCCTTAGAGTAGGTTTGAAAGCGATTAAACAGAGTTAATTTTTGAGCAATTTTGATGAAAAAACGCGAAAATAACCATGAAGGAAGCGTTTTATCGAAAAAAGGACTTCAGATTCGTGTTCAGCACGAAAAACCCCGAGAGTAGGTTTGAAAGCGATTAAACAGAGTTAATTTTTGAGCAATTTTGATGAAAAAACGCGAAAATAACCATGAAGGAAGCGTTTTATCGAAAAAAGGACTTCAGATTCGTGTTCAGCACCCCGAAAAACCCCTTAGAGAGTAGGTTTGAAAGCGATTAAACAGAGTTAATTTTTGAGCAATTTTGATGAAAAAACGCGAAAATAACCATGAAGGAAGCGTTTTATCGAAAAAAGGACTTCAGATTCGTGTTCAGCACCCCGAAAAACCCCTTAGAGAAAAAACGCGAAAATAACCATGAAGGAAGCGTTTTATCGAAAAACGGACTTCAGATTCGTGTTCAGCACCCCGAAAAACCCCTTAGAGAGTAGGTTTGAAAGCGATTAAACAGAGTTAATTTTTGAGCAATTTTGATGAAAAAACGCGAAAATAACCATGAAGGAAGCGTTTTATCGAAAAACGGACTTCAGATTCGTGTTCAGCACCCCGAAAAACCCCTTAGAGAGTAGGTTTGAAAGCGATTAAACAGAGTTAATTTTTGAGCAATTTTGATGAAAAAACGCGAAAATAACCATGAAGAGAAGCGTTTTATCGAAAAACGGACTTCAGATTCGTGTTCAGCACCCCGAAAAACCCCTTAGAGAGTAGGTTTGAAAGCGATTAAACAGAGTTAATTTTTGAGCAATTTTGATGAAAAAACGCGAAAATAACCATGAAGGAAGCGTTTTATCGAAAAACGGACTTCAGATTCGTGTTCAGCACCCCGAAAAACCCCTTAGAGAGTAGGTTTGAAAGCGATTAAACAGAGTTAATTTTTGAGCAATTTTGATGAAAAAACGCGAAAATAACCATGAAGGAAGCGTTTTATCGAAAAACGGACTTCAGATTCGTGTTCAGCACCCCGAAAAACCCCTTAGAGAGTAGGTTTGAAAGCGATTAAACAGAGTTAATTTTTGAGCAATTTTGATGAAAAAACGCGAAAATAACCATGAAGGAAGCGTTTTATCGAAAAACGGACTTCAGATTCGTGTTCAGCACCCCGAAAAACCCCTTAGAGAGTAGGTTTGAAAGCGATTAAACAGAGTTAATTTTTGAGCAATTTTGATGAAAAAACGCGAAAATAACCATGAAGGAAGCGTTTTATCGAAAAACGGACTTCAGATTCGTGTTCAGCACCCCGAAAAACCCCTTAGAGAGTAGGTTTGAAAGCGATTAAACAGAGTTAATTTTTGAGCAATTTTGATGAAAAAACGCGAAAATAACCATGAAGGAAGCGTTTTATCGAAAAACGGACTTCAGATTCGTGTTCAGCACCCCGAAAAACCCCTTAGAGAGTAGGTTTGAAAGCGATTAAACAGAGTTAATTTTTGAGCAATTTTGATGAAAAAACGCGAAAATAACCATGAAGGAAGCGTTTTATCGAAAAACGGACTTCAGATTCGTGTTCAGCACCCCGAAAAACCCCTTAGAGAGTAGGTTTGAAAGCGATTAAACAGAGTTAATTTTTGAGCAATTTTGATGAAAAAACGCGAAAATAACCATGAAGGAAGCGTTTTATCGAAAAACGGACTTCAGATTCGTGTTCAGCACCCCGAAAAACCCCTTAGAGAGTAGGTTTGAAAGCGATTAAACAGAGTTAATTTTTGAGCAATTTTGATGAAAAAACGCGAAAATAACCATGAAGGAAGCGTTTTATCGAAAAACGGACTTCAGATTCGTGTTCAGCACCCCGAAAAACCCCTTAGAGAGTAGGTTTGAAAGCGATTAAACAGAGTTAATTTTTGAGCAATTTTGATGAAAAAACGCGAAAATAACCATGAAGGAAGCGTTTTATCGAAAAACGGACTTCAGATTCGTGTTCAGCACCCCGAAAAACCCCTTAGAGAGTAGGTTTGAAAGCGATTAAACAGAGTTAATTTTTGAGCAATTTTGATGAAAAAACGCGAAAATAACCATGAAGGAAGCGTTTTATCGAAAAACGGACTTCAGATTCGTGTTCAGCACCCCGAAAAACCCCTTAGAGAGTAGGTTTGAAAGCGATTAAACAGAGTTAATTTTTGAGCAATTTTGATGAAAAAACGCGAAAATAACCATGAAGGAAGCGTTTTATCGAAAAACGGACTTCAGATTCGTGTTCAGCACCCCGAAAAACCCCTTAGAGAGTAGGTTTGAAAGCGATTAAACAGAGTTAATTTTTGAGCAATTTTGATGAAAAAACGCGAAAATAACCATGAAGGAAGCGTTTTATCGAAAAACGGACTTCAGATTCGTGTTCAGCACCCCGAAAAACCCCTTAGAGAGTAGGTTTGAAAGCGATTAAACAGAGTTAATTTTTGAGCAATTTTGATGAAAAAACGCGAAAATAACCATGAAGGAAGCGTTTTATCGAAAAACGGACTTCAGATTCGTGTTCAGCACCCCGAAAAACCCCTTAGAGAGTAGGTTTGAAAGCGATTAAACAGAGTTAATTTTTGAGCAATTTTGATGAAAAAACGCGAAAATAACCATGAAGGAAGCGTTTTATCGAAAAACGGACTTCAGATTCGTGTTCAGCACCCCGAAAAACCCCTTAGAGAGTAGGTTTGAAAGCGATTAAACAGAGTTAATTTTTGAGCAATTTTGATGAAAAAACGCGAAAATAACCATGAAGGAAGCGTTTTATCGAAAAACGGACTTCAGATTCGTGTTCAGCACCCCGAAAAACCCCTTAGAGAGTAGGTTTGAAAGCGATTAAACAGAGTTAATTTTTGAGCAATTTTGATGAAAAAACGCGAAAATAACCATGAAGGAAGCGTTTTATCGAAAAACGGACTTCAGATTCGTGTTCAGCACCCCGAAAAACCCCTTAGAGTAGGTTTGAAAGCGATTAAACAGAGTTAATTTTTGAGCAATTTTGATGAAAAAACGCGAAAATAACCATGAAGGAAGCGTTTTATCGAAAAACGGACTTCAGATTCGTGTTCAGCACCCCGAAAAACCCCTTAGAGAGTAGGTTTGAAAGCGATTAAACAGAGTTAATTTTTGAGCAATTTTGATGAAAAAACGCGAAAATAACCATGAAGGAAGCGTTTTATCGAAAAACGGACTTCAGATTCGTGTTCAGCACCCCGAAAAACCCCTTAGAGAGTAGGTTTGAAAGCGATTAAACAGAGTTAATTTTTGAGCAATTTTGATGAAAAAACGCGAAAATAACCATGAAGGAAGCGTTTTATCGAAAAACGGACTTCAGATTCGTGTTCAGCACCCCGAAAAACCCCTTAGAGAGTAGGTTTGAAAGCGATTAAACAGAGTTAATTTTTGAGCAATTTTGATGAAAAAACGCGAAAATAACCATGAAGGAAGCGTTTTATCGAAAAACGGACTTCAGATTCGTGTTCAGCACCCCGAAAAACCCCTTAGAGAGTAGGTTTGAAAGCGATTAAACAGAGTTAATTTTTGAGCAATTTTGATGAAAAAACGCGAAAATAACCATGAAGGAAGCGTTTTATCGAAAAACGGACTTCAGATTCGTGTTCAGCACCCCGAAAAACCCCTTAGAGAGTAGGTTTGAAAGCGATTAAACAGAGTTAATTTTTGAGCAATTTTGATGAAAAAACGCGAAAATAACCATGAAGGAAGCGTTTTATCGAAAAACGGACTTCAGATTCGTGTTCAGCACCCCGAAAAACCCCTTAGAGAGTAGGTTTGAAAGCGATTAAACAGAGTTAATTTTTGAGCAATTTTGATGAAAAAACGCGAAAATAACCATGAAGGAAGCGTTTTATCGAAAAACGGACTTCAGATTCGTGTTCAGCACCCCGAAAAACCCCTTAGAGAGTAGGTTTGAAAGCGATTAAACAGAGTTAATTTTTGAGCAATTTTGATGAAAAAACGCGAAAATAACCATGAAGGAAGCGTTTTATCGAAAAACGGACTTCAGATTCGTGTTCAGCACCCCGAAAAACCCCTTAGAGAGTAGGTTTGAAAGCGATTAAACAGAGTTAATTTTTGAGCAATTTTGATGAAAAAACGCGAAAATAACCATGAAGGAAGCGTTTTATCGAAAAACGGACTTCAGATTCGTGTTCAGCACCCCGAAAAACCCCTTAGAGAGTAGGTTTGAAAGCGATTAAACAGAGTTAATTTTGAGCAATTTTGATGAAAAAACGCGAAAATAACCATGAAGGAAGCGTTTTATCGAAAAACGGACTTCAGATTCGTGTTCAGCACCCCGAAAAACCCCTTAGAGAGTAGGTTTGAAAGCGATTAAACAGAGTTAATTTTTGAGCAATTTTGATGAAAAAACGCGAAAATAACCATGAAGGAAGCGTTTTATCGAAAAACGGACTTCAGATTCGTGTTCAGCACCCCGAAAAACCCCTTAGAGAGTAGGTTTGAAAGCGATTAAACAGAGTTAATTTTTGAGCAATTTTGATGAAAAAACGCGAAAATAACCATGAAGGAAGCGTTTTATCGAAAAACGGACTTCAGATTCGTGTTCAGCACCCCGAAAAACCCCTTAGAGAGTAGGTTTGAAAGCGATTAAACAGAGTTAATTTTTGAGCAATTTTGATGAAAAAACGCGAAAATAACCATGAAGGAAGCGTTTTATCGAAAAACGGACTTCAGATTCGTGTTCAGCACCCCGAAAAACCCCTTAGAGAGTAGGTTTGAAAGCGATTAAACAGAGTTAATTTTTGAGCAATTTTGATGAAAAAACGCGAAAATAACCATGAAGGAAGCGTTTTATCGAAAAACGGACTTCAGATTCGTGTTCAGCACCCCGAAAAACCCCTTAGAGAGTAGGTTTGAAAGCGATTAAACAGAGTTAATTTTTGAGCAATTTTGATGAAAAAACGCGAAAATAACCATGAAGGAAGCGTTTTATCGAAAAACGGACTTCAGATTCGTGTTCAGCACCCCGAAAAACCCCTTAGAGAGTAGGTTTGAAAGCGATTAAACAGAGTTAATTTTTGAGCAATTTTGATGAAAAAACGCGAAAATAACCATGAAGGAAGCGTTTTATCGAAAAACGGACTTCAGATTCGTGTTCAGCACCCCGAAAAACCCCTTAGAGAGTAGGTTTGAAAGCGATTAAACAGAGTTAATTTTTGAGCAATTTTGATGAAAAAACGCGAAAATAACCATGAAGGAAGCGTTTTATCGAAAAACGGACTTCAGATTCGTGTTCAGCACCCCGAAAAACCCCTTAGAGAGTAGGTTTGAAAGCGATTAAACAGAGTTAATTTTTGAGCAATTTTGATGAAAAAACGCGAAAATAACCATGAAGGAAGCGTTTTATCGAAAAACGGACTTCAGATTCGTGTTCAGCACCCCGAAAAACCCCTTAGAGAGTAGGTTTGAAAGCGATTAAACAGAGTTAATTTTTGAGCAATTTTGATGAAAAAACGCGAAAATAACCATGAAGGAAGCGTTTTATCGAAAAACGGACTTCAGATTCGTGTTCAGCACCCCGAAAAACCCCTTAGAGAGTAGGTTTGAAAGCGATTAAACAGAGTTAATTTTTGAGCAATTTTGATGAAAAAACGCGAAAATAACCATGAAGGAAGCGTTTTATCGAAAAACGGACTTCAGATTCGTGTTCAGCACCCCGAAAAACCCCTTAGAGAGTAGGTTTGAAAGCGATTAAACAGAGTTAATTTTTGAGCAATTTTGATGAAAAAACGCGAAAATAACCATGAAGGAAGCGTTTTATCGAAAAACGGACTTCAGATTCGTGTTCAGCACCCCGAAAAACCCCTTAGAGAGTAGGTTTGAAAGCGATTAAACAGAGTTAATTTTTGAGCAATTTTGATGAAAAAACGCGAAAATAACCATGAAGGAAGCGTTTTATCGAAAAACGGACTTCAGATTCGTGTTCAGCACCCCGAAAAACCCCTTAGAGAGTAGGTTTGAAAGCGATTAAACAGAGTTAATTTTTGAGCAATTTTGATGAAAAAACGCGAAAATAACCATGAAGGAAGCGTTTTATCGAAAAACGGACTTCAGATTCGTGTTCAGCACCCCGAAAAACCCCTTAGAGAGTAGGTTTGAAAGCGATTAAACAGAGTTAATTTTTGAGCAATTTTGATGAAAAAACGCGAAAATAACCATGAAGGAAGCGTTTTATCGAAAAACGGACTTCAGATTCGTGTTCAGCACCCCGAAAAACCCCTTAGAGAGTAGGTTTGAAAGCGATTAAACAGAGTTAATTTTTGAGCAATTTTGATGAAAAAACGCGAAAATAACCATGAAGGAAGCGTTTTATCGAAAAACGGACTTCAGATTCGTGTTCAGCACCCCGAAAAACCCCTTAGAGAGTAGGTTTGAAAGCGATTAAACAGAGTTAATTTTTGAGCAATTTTGATGAAAAAACGCGAAAATAACCATGAAGGAAGCGTTTTATCGAAAAACGGACTTCAGATTCGTGTTCAGCACCCCGAAAAACCCCTTAGAGAGTAGGTTTGAAAGCGATTAAACAGAGTTAATTTTTGAGCAATTTTGATGAAAAAACGCGAAAATAACCATGAAGGAAGCGTTTTATCGAAAAACGGACTTCAGATTCGTGTTCAGCACCCCGAAAAACCCCTTAGAGAGTAGGTTTGAAAGCGATTAAACAGAGTTAATTTTTGAGCAATTTTGATGAAAAAACGCGAAAATAACCATGAAGGAAGCGTTTTATCGAAAAACGGACTTCAGATTCGTGTTCAGCACCCCGAAAAACCCCTTAGAGAGTAGGTTTGAAAGCGATTAAACAGAGTTAATTTTTGAGCAATTTTGATGAAAAAACGCGAAAATAACCATGAAGGAAGCGTTTTATCGAAAAACGGACTTCAGATTCGTGTTCAGCACCCCGAAAAACCCCTTAGAGAGTAGGTTTGAAAGCGATTAAACAGAGTTAATTTTTGAGCAATTTTGATGAAAAAACGCGAAAATAACCATGAAGGAAGCGTTTTATCGAAAAACGGACTTCAGATTCGTGTTCAGCACCCCGAAAAACCCCTTAGAGAGTAGGTTTGAAAGCGATTAAACAGAGTTAATTTTTGAGCAATTTTGATGAAAAAACGCGAAAATAACCATGAAGGAAGCGTTTTATCGAAAAACGGACTTCAGATTCGTGTTCAGCACCCCGAAAAACCCCTTAGAGAGTAGGTTTGAAAGCGATTAAACAGAGTTAATTTTTGAGCAATTTTGATGAAAAAACGCGAAAATAACCATGAAGGAAGCGTTTTATCGAAAAACGGACTTCAGATTCGTGTTCAGCACCCCGAAAAACCCCTTAGAGAGTAGGTTTGAAAGCGATTAAACAGAGTTAATTTTTGAGCAATTTTGATGAAAAAACGCGAAAATAACCATGAAGGAAGCGTTTTATCGAAAAACGGACTTCAGATTCGTGTTCAGCACCCCGAAAAACCCCTTAGAGAGTAGGTTTGAAAGCGATTAAACAGAGTTAATTTTTGAGCAATTTTGATGAAAAAACGCGAAAATAACCATGAAGGAAGCGTTTTATCGAAAAACGGACTTCAGATTCGTGTTCAGCACCCCGAAAAACCCCTTAGAGAGTAGGTTTGAAAGCGATTAAACAGAGTTAATTTTTGAGCAATTTTGATGAAAAAACGCGAAAATAACCATGAAGGAAGCGTTTTATCGAAAAACGGACTTCAGATTCGTGTTCAGCACCCCGAAAAACCCCTTAGAGAGTAGGTTTGAAAGCGATTAAACAGAGTTAATTTTTGAGCAATTTTGATGAAAAAACGCGAAAATAACCATGAAGGAAGCGTTTTATCGAAAAACGGACTTCAGATTCGTGTTCAGCACCCCGAAAAACCCCTTAGAGAGTAGGTTTGAAAGCGATTAAACAGAGTTAATTTTTGAGCAATTTTGATGAAAAAACGCGAAAATAACCATGAAGGAAGCGTTTTATCGAAAAACGGACTTCAGATTCGTGTTCAGCACCCCGAAAAACCCCTTAGAGAGTAGGTTTGAAAGCGATTAAACAGAGTTAATTTTTGAGCAATTTTGATGAAAAAACGCGAAAATAACCATGAAGGAAGCGTTTTATCGAAAAACGGACTTCAGATTCGTGTTCAGCACCCCGAAAAACCCCTTAGAGAGTAGGTTTGAAAGCGATTAAACAGAGTTAATTTTTGAGCAATTTTGATGAAAAAACGCGAAAATAACCATGAAGGAAGCGTTTTATCGAAAAACGGACTTCAGATTCGTGTTCAGCACCCCGAAAAACCCCTTAGAGAGTAGGTTTGAAAGCGATTAAACAGAGTTAATTTTTGAGCAATTTTGATGAAAAAACGCGAAAATAACCATGAAGGAAGCGTTTTATCGAAAAACGGACTTCAGATTCGTGTTCAGCACCCCGAAAAACCCCTTAGAGAGTAGGTTTGAAAGCGATTAAACAGAGTTAATTTTTGAGCAATTTTGATGAAAAAACGCGAAAATAACCATGAAGGAAGCGTTTTATCGAAAAACGGACTTCAGATTCGTGTTCAGCACCCCGAAAAACCCCTTAGAGAGTAGGTTTGAAAGCGATTAAACAGAGTTAATTTTTGAGCAATTTTGATGAAAAAACGCGAAAATAACCATGAAGGAAGCGTTTTATCGAAAAACGGACTTCAGATTCGTGTTCAGCACCCCGAAAAACCCCTTAGAGAGTAGGTTTGAAAGCGATTAAACAGAGTTAATTTTTGAGCAATTTTGATGAAAAAACGCGAAAATAACCATGAAGGAAGCGTTTTATCGAAAAACGGACTTCAGATTCGTGTTCAGCACCCCGAAAAACCCCTTAGAGAGTAGGTTTGAAAGCGATTAAACAGAGTTAATTTTTGAGCAATTTTGATGAAAAAACGCGAAAATAACCATGAAGGAAGCGTTTTATCGAAAAACGGACTTCAGATTCGTGTTCAGCACCCCGAAAAACCCCTTAGAGAGTAGGTTTGAAAGCGATTAAACAGAGTTAATTTTTGAGCAATTTTGATGAAAAAACGCGAAAATAACCATGAAGGAAGCGTTTTATCGAAAAACGGACTTCAGATTCGTGTTCAGCACCCCGAAAAACCCCTTAGAGAGTAGGTTTGAAAGCGATTAAACAGAGTTAATTTTTGAGCAATTTTGATGAAAAAACGCGAAAATAACCATGAAGGAAGCGTTTTATCGAAAAACGGACTTCAGATTCGTGTTCAGCACCCCGAAAAACCCCTTAGAGAGTAGGTTTGAAAGCGATTAAACAGAGTTAATTTTTGAGCAATTTTGATGAAAAAACGCGAAAATAACCATGAAGGAAGCGTTTTATCGAAAAACGGACTTCAGATTCGTGTTCAGCACCCCGAAAAACCCCTTAGAGAGTAGGTTTGAAAGCGATTAAACAGAGTTAATTTTTGAGCAATTTTGATGAAAAAACGCGAAAATAACCATGAAGGAAGCGTTTTATCGAAAAACGGACTTCAGATTCGTGTTCAGCACCCCGAAAAACCCCTTAGAGAGTAGGTTTGAAAGCGATTAAACAGAGTTAATTTTTGAGCAATTTTGATGAAAAAACGCGAAAATAACCATGAAGGAAGCGTTTTATCGAAAAACGGACTTCAGATTCGTGTTCAGCACCCCGAAAAACCCCTTAGAGAGTAGGTTTGAAAGCGATTAAACAGAGTTAATTTTTGAGCAATTTTGATGAAAAAACGCGAAAATAACCATGAAGGAAGCGTTTTATCGAAAAACGGACTTCAGATTCGTGTTCAGCACCCCGAAAAACCCCTTAGAGAGTAGGTTTGAAAGCGATTAAACAGAGTTAATTTTTGAGCAATTTTGATGAAAAAACGCGAAAATAACCATGAAGGAAGCGTTTTATCGAAAAACGGACTTCAGATTCGTGTTCAGCACCCCGAAAAACCCCTTAGAGAGTAGGTTTGAAAGCGATTAAACAGAGTTAATTTTTGAGCAATTTTGATGAAAAAACGCGAAAATAACCATGAAGGAAGCGTTTTATCGAAAAACGGACTTCAGATTCGTGTTCAGCACCCCGAAAAACCCCTTAGAGAGTAGGTTTGAAAGCGATTAAACAGAGTTAATTTTTGAGCAATTTTGATGAAAAAACGCGAAAATAACCATGAAGGAAGCGTTTTATCGAAAAACACTTCAGATTCGTTTCACTCAGAAACCAGAACGGGGTTGGGATCAAATATTAGATTTTTAATTTTTGAGCTGATGAAAAAACCAGAATTAATTTGGAAATTTATAAAAAGTTCTTACGTGAGTAGGTTTGAAAGCGATTAAACAGAGTTAATTTTTGAGCAATTTTGATGAAAAAACGCGAAAATAACCATGAAGGAAGCGTTTTATCGAAAAACGGACTTCAGATTCGTGTTCAGCACCCCGAAAAACCCCTAGAGAGTAGGTTTGAAAGCGATTAAACAGAGTTAATTTTTGAGCAATTTTGATGAAAAAACGCGAAAATAACCATGAAGGAAGCGTTTTATCGAAAAACGGACTTCAGATTCGTGTTCAGCACCCCGAAAAACCCCTTAAGAGTAGGTTTGAAAGCGATTAAACAGAGTTAATTTTTGAGCAATTTTGATGAAAAAACGCGAAAATAACCATGAAGGAAGCGTTTTATCGAAAAACGGACTTCAGATTCGTGTTCAGCACCCCGAAAAACCCCTTAGAGAGTAGGTTTGAAAGCGATTAAACAGATTTAATTTTTGAGCAATTTTGAAAAAAACGCGAAAATAACCATGAAGGAAGCGTTTTATCGAAAAAAAGGACTTCAGATTCGTGTTCAGCACCCCGAAAAACCCCTTAGAGAGTAGGTTTGAAAGCGATTAAACAGAGTTAATTTTTGAGCAATTTTGATGAAAAAACGCGAAAATAACCATGAAGGAAGCGTTTTATCGAAAAACGGACTTCAGATTCGTGTTCAGCACCCCGAAAAACCCCTTAGAGAGTAGGTTTGAAAGCGATTAAACAGAGTTAATTTTTGAGCAATTTTGATGAAAAAACGCGAAAATAACCATGAAGGAAGCGTTTTATCGAAAAACGGACTTCAGATTCGTGTTCAGCACCCCGAAAAACCCCTTAGAGAGTAGGTTTGAAAGCGATTAAACAGAGTTAATTTTTGAGCAATTTTGATGAAAAAACGCGAAAATAACCATGAAGGAAGCGTTTTATCGAAAAACGGACTTCAGATTCGTGTTCAGCACCCCGAAAAACCCCTTAGAGAGTAGGTTTGAAAGCGATTAAACAGAGTTATTTTTGAGCAATTTTGATGAAAAAACGCGAAAATAACCATGAAGGAAGCGTTTTATCGAAAAACGGACTTCAGATTCGTGTTCAGCACCCCGAAAAACCCCTTAGAGAGTAGGTTTGAAAGCGATTAAACAGAGTTAATTTTTGAGCAATTTTGATGAAAAAACGCGAAAATAACCATGAAGGAAGCGTTTTATCGAAAAACGGACTTCAGATTCGTGTTCAGCACCCCGAAAAACCCCTTAGAGAGTAGGTTTGAAAGCGATTAAACAGAGTTAATTTTTGAGCAATTTTGATGAAAAAACGCGAAAATAACCATGAAGGAAGCGTTTTATCGAAAAACGGACTTCAGATTCGTGTTCAGCACCCCGAAAAACCCCTTAGAGAGTAGGTTTGAAAGCGATTAAACAGAGTTAATTTTTGAGCAATTTTGATGAAAAAACGCGAAAATAACCATGAAGGAAGCGTTTTATCGAAAAACGGACTTCAGATTCGTGTTCAGCACCCCGAAAAACCCCTTAGAGAGTAGGTTTGAAAGCGATTAAACAGAGTTAATTTTTGAGCAATTTTGATGAAAAAACGCGAAAATAACCATGAAGGAAGCGTTTTATCGAAAAACGGACTTCAGATTCGTGTTCAGCACCCCGAAAAACCCCTTAGAGAGTAGGTTTGAAAGCGATTAAACAGAGTTAATTTTTGAGCAATTTTGATGAAAAAACGCGAAAATAACCATGAAGGAAGCGTTTTATCGAAAAACGGACTTCAGATTCGTGTTCAGCACCCCGAAAAACCCCTTAGAGAGTAGGTTTGAAAGCGATTAAACAGAGTTAATTTTTGAGCAATTTTGATGAAAAAACGCGAAAATAACCATGAAGGAAGCGTTTTATCGAAAAACGGACTTCAGATTCGTGTTCAGCACCCCGAAAAACCCCTTAGAGAGTAGGTTTGAAAGCGATTAAACAGAGTTAATTTTTGAGCAATTTTGATGAAAAAACGCGAAAATAACCATGAAGGAAGCGTTTTATCGAAAAACGGACTTCAGATTCGTGTTCAGCACCCCGAAAAACCCCTTAGAGAGTAGGTTTGAAAGCGATTAAACAGAGTTAATTTTTGAGCAATTTTGATGAAAAAACGCGAAAATAACCATGAAGGAAGCGTTTTATCGAAAAACGGACTTCAGATTCGTGTTCAGCACCCCGAAAAACCCCTTAGAGAGTAGGTTTGAAAGCGATTAAACAGAGTTAATTTTTGAGCAATTTTGATGAAAAAACGCGAAAATAACCATGAAGGAAGCGTTTTATCGAAAAACGGACTTCAGATTCGTGTTCAGCACCCCGAAAAACCCCTTAGAGAGTAGGTTTGAAAGCGATTAAACAGAGTTAATTTTTGAGCAATTTTGATGAAAAAACGCGAAAATAACCATGAAGGAAGCGTTTTATCGAAAAACGGACTTCAGATTCGTGTTCAGCACCCCGAAAAACCCCTTAGAGAGTAGGTTTGAAAGCGATTAAACAGAGTTAATTTTTGAGCAATTTTGATGAAAAAACGCGAAAATAACCATGAAGGAAGCGTTTTATCGAAAAACGGACTTCAGATTCGTGTTCAGCACCCCGAAAAACCCCTTAGAGAGTAGGTTTGAAAGCGATTAAACAGAGTTAATTTTTGAGCAATTTTGATGAAAAAACGCGAAAATAACCATGAAGGAAGCGTTTTATCGAAAAACGGACTTCAGATTCGTGTTCAGCACCCCGAAAAACCCCTTAGAGAGTAGGTTTGAAAGCGATTAAACAGAGTTAATTTTTGAGCAATTTTGATGAAAAAACGCGAAAATAACCATGAAGGAAGCGTTTTATCGAAAAACGGACTTCAGATTCGTGTTCAGCACCCCGAAAAACCCCTTAGAGAGTAGGTTTGAAAGCGATTAAACAGAGTTAATTTTTGAGCAATTTTGATGAAAAAACGCGAAAATAACCATGAAGGAAGCGTTTTATCGAAAAACGGACTTCAGATTCGTGTTCAGCACCCCGAAAAACCCCTTAGAGAGTAGGTTTGAAAGCGATTAAACAGAGTTAATTTTTGAGCAATTTTGATGAAAAAACGCGAAAATAACCATGAAGGAAGCGTTTTATCGAAAAACGGACTTCAGATTCGTGTTCAGCACCCCGAAAAACCCCTTAGAGAGTAGGTTTGAAAGCGATTAAACAGAGTTAATTTTTGAGCAATTTTGATGAAAAAACGCGAAAATAACCATGAAGGAAGCGTTTTATCGAAAAACGGACTTCAGATTCGTGTTCAGCACCCCGAAAAACCCCTTAGAGAGTAGGTTTGAAAGCGATTAAACAGAGTTAATTTTTGAGCAATTTTGATGAAAAAACGCGAAAATAACCATGAAGGAAGCGTTTTATCGAAAAACGGACTTCAGATTCGTGTTCAGCACCCCGAAAAACCCCTTAGAGAGTAGGTTTGAAAGCGATTAAACAGAGTTAATTTTTGAGCAATTTTGATGAAAAAACGCGAAAATAACCATGAAGGAAGCGTTTTATCGAAAAACGGACTTCAGATTCGTGTTCAGCACCCCGAAAAACCCCTTAGAGAGTAGGTTTAGAAAGCGATTAAACAGAGTTAATTTTTGAGCAATTTTGATGAAAAAACGCGAAAATAACCATGAAGGAAGCGTTTTATCGAAAAACGGACTTCAGATTCGTGTTCAGCACCCCGAAAAACCCCTTAGAGAGTAGGTTTGAAAGCGATTAAACAGAGTTAATTTTTGAGCAATTTTGATGAAAAAACGCGAAAATAACCATGAAGGAAGCGTTTTATCGAAAAACGGACTTCAGATTCGTGTTCAGCACCCCGAAAAACCCCTTAGAGAGTAGGTTTGAAAGCGATTAAACAGAGTTAATTTTTGAGCAATTTTGATGAAAAAACGCGAAAATAACCATGAAGGAAGCGTTTTATCGAAAAACGGACTTCAGATTCGTGTTCAGCACCCCGAAAAACCCCTTAGAGAGTAGGTTTGAAAGCGATTAAACAGAGTTAATTTTTGAGCAATTTTGATGAAAAAACGCGAAAATAACCATGAAGGAAGCGTTTTATCGAAAAACGGACTTCAGATTCGTGTTCAGCACCCCGAAAAACCCCTTAGAGAGTAGGTTTGAAAGCGATTAAACAGAGTTAATTTTTGAGCAATTTTGATGAAAAAACGCGAAAATAACCATGAAGGAAGCGTTTTATCGAAAAACGGACTTCAGATTCGTGTTCAGCACCCCGAAAAACCCCTTAGAGAGTAGGTTTGAAAGCGATTAAACAGAGTTAATTTTTGAGCAATTTTGAGCAATTTTGAAAAAAACGCGAAAATAACCATGAAGGAAGCGTTTTATCGAAAAACGGACTTCAGATTCGTGTTCAGCACCCCGAAAAACCCCTTAGAGAGTAGGTTTGAAAGCGATTAAACAGAGTTAATTTTTGAGCAATTTTGATGAAAAAACGCGAAAATAACCATGAAGGAAGCGTTTTATCGAAAAACGGACTTCAGATTCGTGTTCAGCACCCCGAAAAACCCCTTAGAGAGTAGGTTTGAAAGCGATTAAACAGAGTTAATTTTTGAGCAATTTTGATGAAAAAACGCGAAAATAACCATGAAGGAAGCGTTTTATCGAAAAACGGACTTCAGATTCGTGTTCAGCACCCCGAAAAACCCCTTAGAGAGTAGGTTTGAAAGCGATTAAACAGAGTTAATTTTTGAGCAATTTTGATGAAAAAACGCGAAAATAACCATGAAGGAAGCGTTTTATCGAAAAACGGACTTCAGATTCGTGTTCAGCACCCCGAAAAACCCCTTAGAGAGTAGGTTTGAAAGCGATTAAACAGAGTTAATTTTTGAGCAATTTTGATGAAAAAACGCGAAAATAACCATGAAGGAAGCGTTTTATCGAAAAACGGACTTCAGATTCGTGTTCAGCACCCCGAAAAACCCCTTAGAGAGTAGGTTTGAAAGCGATTAAACAGAGTTAATTTTTGAGCAATTTTGATGAAAAAACGCGAAAATAACCATGAAGGAAGCGTTTTATCGAAAAAAGGACTTCAGATTCGTGTTCAGCACCCCGAAAAACCCCTTAGAGAGTAGGTTTGAAAAGCGATTAAACAGAGTTAATTTTTTGAGCAATTTTGATGAAAAAACGCGAAAATAACCATGAAGGAAGCGTTTTATCGAAAAAAGGACTTCAGATTCGTGTTCAGCACCCCGAAAAACCCCTTAGAGTAGGTTTGAAAAGCGATTAAACAGAGTTAATTTTGAGCAATTTTGATGAAAAAACGCGAAAATAACCATGAAGGAAGCGTTTTATCGAAAAAAGGACTTCAGATTCGTGTTCAGCACCCCGAAAAACCCCTTAGAGAGTAAGTTTGAAAGCGATTAAACAGAGATAATTTTTGAGCAATTTTGATGAAAAAACGCGAAAATAACCATGTAGGAAGCGTTTTATCGAAAAACGGACTTCAGATTCGTGTTCAGCACCCCGAAAAACCCCTTAGAGAGTAGGTTTGAAAGCGATTAAACAGAGTTAATTTTTGAGCAATTTTGATGAAAAAACGCGAAAATAACCATGAAGGAAGCGTTTTATCGAAAAACGGACTTCAGATTCGTGTTCAGCACCCCGAAAACCCCTTAGAGAGTAGGTTTGAAAGCGATTAAACAGAGTTAATTTTTTGAGCAATTTTGATGAAAAAACGCGAAAATAACCATGAAGGAAGCGTTTTATCGAAAAACGGACTTCAGATTCGTGTTCAGCACCCCGAAAAACCCCTTAGAGAGTAGGTTTGAAAGCGATTAAACAGAGTTAATTTTTGAGCAATACGGACTTCAGATTCGTGTTCAGCACCCCGAAAACCCCTTAGAGAGTAGGTTTGAAAGCGATTAAACAGAGTTAATTTTTGAGCAATTTTGATGAAAAAACGCGAAAATAACCATGAAGGAAGCGTTTTATCGAAAAACGGACTTCAGATTCGTGTTCAGCACCCCGAAAAACCCCTTAGAGAGTAGGTTTGAAAGCGATTAAACAGAGTTAATTTTTGAGCAATTTTGATGAAAACGCGAAAATAACCATGAAGGAAGCGTTTTATCGAAAAACGGACTTCAGATTCGTGTTCAGCACCCTGAAAACCCCTTAGAGAGTAGGCTTTGAAAGCGATTAAACAGAGTTAATTTTTGAGCAATTTTTTGATGAAAAACGCGAAAATAACCATGAAGGAAGCGTTTTATCGAAAAACGGACTTCACATTCGTGTTCAGCACCCTGAAAAACCCCTTAGAGAGTAGGTTTGAAAGCGATCAAACAGAGTTAATTTTTGAGCAATTTTGATGAAAAAACGCGAAAATAACCATGAAGGAAGCGTTTTATCGAAAAACGGACTTCAGATTCGTGTTCAGCACCCCGAAAAACCCCTTAGAGAGTAGGTTTGAAAGCGATTAAACAGAGTTAATTTTTGAGCAATTTTGATGAAAAAACGCGAAAATAACCATGAAGGAAGCGTTTTATCGAAAAACGGACTTCAGATTCGTGTTCAGCACCCCGAAAAACCCCTTAGAGAGTAGGTTTGAAAGCGATTAAACAGAGTTAATTTTTGAGCAATTTTGATGAAAAAACGCGAAAATAACCATGAAGGAAGCGTTTATCGAAAAACGGACTTCAGATTCGTGTTCAACACCCCGAAAACCCCTTAGAGAGTAGGTTTGAAAGCGATTAAACAGAGTTAATTTTTGAGCAATTTTGATGAAAAAACGCGAAAATAACCATGAAGGAAGCGTTTTATCGAAAAACGGACTTCAGATTCGTGTTCAGCACCCCGAAAAACCCCTTAGAGAGTAGGTTTGAAAGCGATTAAACAGAGTTAATTTTTGAGCAATTTTGATGAAAAAACGCGAAAATAACCATGAAGGAAGCGTTTTATCGAAAAACGGACTTCAGATTCGTGTTCAGCACCCGAAAAACCCCTTAGAGAGTAGGTTTGAAAGCGATTAAACAGAGTTAATTTTTGAGCAATTTTGATGAAAAAACGCGAAAATAACCATGAAGGAAGCGTTTAATCGAAAAACGGACTTCAGATTCTTGTTCAGCACCCCGAAAAACCCCTTAGAGAGTAGGTTTGAAAGAGATTAAACAGAGTTAATTTTTGAGCAATTTTGATGAAAAAACGCGAAAATAACCATGAAGGAAGCGTTTTATCGAAAAACGGACTTCAGATTCGTGTTCAGCACCCCGAAAAACCCCTTAGAGAGTAGGTTTGAAAGCGATTAAACAGAGTTAATTTTTGAGCAATTTTGATGAAAAAACGCGAAAATAACCATGAAGGAAGCGTTTTATCGAAAAACGGACTTCAGATTCGTGTTCAGCACCCCGAAAAACCCTTAGAGAGTAGGTTTGAAAGCGATTAAACAGAGTTAATTTTTGAGCAATTTTGATGAAAAAACGCGAAAATAACCATGAAGGAAGCGTTTTATCGAAAAACGGACTTCAGATTCGTGTTCAGCACCCCGAAAAACCCCTTAGAGAGTAGGTTTGAAAGCGATTAAACAGAGTTAATTTTTTGAGCAATTTTGATGAAAAAACGCGAAAATAACCATGAAGGAAGCGTTTTATCGAAAAACGGACTTCAGATTCGTGTTCAGCACCCCGAAAAACCCCTTAGAGAGTAGGTTTGAAAGCGATTAAACAGAGTTAATTTTTGAGCAATTTTGATGAAAAAACGCGAAAATAACCATGAAGGAAGCGTTTTATCGAAAAACGGACTTCAGATTCGTGTTCAGCACCCCGAAAAACCCCTTAGAGAGTAGGTTTGAAAGCGATTAAACAGAGTTAATTTTTGAGCAATTTTGATGAAAAAACGCGAAAATAACCATGAAGGAAGCGTTTTATCGAAAAACGGACTTCAGATTCGTGTTCAGCACCCCGAAAAACCCCTTAGAGAGTAGGTTTGAAAGCGATTAAACAGAGTTAATTTTTGAGCAATTTTGATGAAAAAACGCGAAAATAACAATGAAGGAAGCGTTTTATCGAAAAAAGGACTTCAGATTCGTGTTCAGCACCCCGAAAAACCCTTTAGAGAGTAGGTTTGAAAGCGATTAAACAGAGTTCATTTTTGAGCAATTTTGATGAAAAAACGCGAAAATAACCATGAAGGAAGCGTTTTATCGAAAAACGGACTTCAGATTCGTGTTCAGCACCCCGAAAAACCCCTTAGAGAGTAGGTTTGAAAGCGATTAAACAGAGTTAATTTTGAGCAATTTTGATGAAAAATCGAAAAAATAACCATGAAGGAAGCGTTTTATCGAAAAACGGACTTCAGATTCGTGTTCAGCACCCCGATAAACCCCTTAGAGAGTAGGTTTGAAAAGGATTAAACAGAGTTTATTTTTGAGCAATTTTGATGAAAAATCGCGAAAATAACCATGAAGGAAGCGTTTTATCGAAAAACGGACTTCAGATTCGTGTTCAGCACCCCGGAAAACCCCTTAGAGAGTAGGTTTGAAAGGATTAAACAGAGTTTATTTTTGAGCAATTTTGATGAAAAATCGCGAAAATAACCATGAAGGAAGCGTTTTATCGAAAAACGGACTTCAGATTCGTGTTCAGCACCCCGAAAACCCCTTAGAGAGTAGGTTTGAAAGGATTAAACAGAGTTTATTTTTGAGCAATTTTGATGAAAAAAACGCGAAAATAACCATGAAGGAAGCGTTTTATCGAAAAACGGACTTCAGATTCGTGTTCAGCACCCCGAAAAACCCCTTAGAGAGTAGGTTTGAAAGGATTAAACAGAGTTTATTTTTGAGCAATTTTGATGAAAAATCGCGAAAATAACCATGAAGGAAGCGTTTTATCGAAAAACGGACTTCAGATTCGTGTTCAGCACCCCGAAAAATCCCTTTAGAGAGTAGGTTTGAAAGCGATTAAACAGAGTTTATTTTTGAGCAATTTTGATGAAAAATCGCGAAAATAACCATGAAGGAAGCGTTTTATCGAAAAACGGACTTCAGATTCGTGTTCGGACTTCAGAATCGTGTTCAGCACCCCGAAAAACCCCTTAGAGAGTAGGTTTGAAAGCGATTAAACAGAGTTAATTTTTGAGCAATTTTGATGAAAAAACGCGAAAATAACCATGAAGGAAGCGTTTTATCGAAAAACGGACTTCAGATTCGTGTTCAGCACCCCGAAAACCCCTTAGAGAGTAGGTTTGAAAGCGATTAAACAGAGTTAATTTTTGAGCAATTTTGATGAAAAAACGCGAAAATAACCATGAAGGAAGCGTTTTATCGAAAAACGGACTTCAGAATCGTGTTCAGCACCCCGAAAAACCCCTTAGAGAGTAGGTTTGAAAGCGATTAAACAGAGTTAATTTTTGAGCAATTTTGATGAAAAAACGCGAAAATAACCATGAAGGAAGCGTTTTATCGAAAAACGGACTTCAGAATCGTGTTCAGCACCCCGAAAAACCCCTTAGAGAGTAGGTTTGAAAGCGATTAAACAGAGTTAATTTTTGAGCAATTTTGATGAAAAAACGCGAAAATAACCATGAAGGAAGCGTTTTATCGAAAAACGGACTTCAGATTCGTGTTCAGCACCCCGAAAAACCCCTTAGAGAGTAGGTTTGAAAGCGATTAAACAGAGTTAATTTTTGAGCAATTTTGATGAAAAAACGCGAAAATAACCATGAAGGAAGCGTTTTATCGAAAAACGGACTTCAGATTCGTGTTCAGCACCCCGAAAAACCCCTTAGAGAGTAGGTTTGAAAGCGATTAAACAGAGTTAATTTTTGAGCAATTTTGATGAAAAAACGCGAAAATAACCATGAAGGAAGCGTTTTATCGAAAAACGGACTTCAGAATCGTGTTCAGATTTTTGAGCAATTTTGATGAAAAAACGCGAAAATAACCATGAAGGAAGCGTTTTATCGAAAAACGGACTTCAGATTCGTGTTCAGCACCCCGAAAAACCCCTTAGAGAGTAGGTTTGAAAGCGATTAAACAGAGTTAATTTTTGAGCAATTTTGATGAAAAAACGCGAAAATAACCATGAAGGAAGCGTTTTATCGAAAAACGGACTTCAGATTCGTGTTCAGCACCCCGAAAAACCCCTTAGAGAGTAGGTTTGAAAGCGATTAAACAGAGTTAATTTTTGAGCAATTTTGATGAAAAAACGCGAAAATAACCATGAAGGAAGCGTTTTATCGAAAAACGGACTTCAGATTCGTGTTCAGCACCCCGAAAACCCCTTAGAGAGTAGGTTTGAAAGCGATTAAACAGAGTTAATTTTTGAGCAATTTTGATGAAAAAACGCGAAAATAACCATGAAGGAAGCGTTTTATCGAAAAACGGACTTCAGAATCG
>JAVIWC010001032.1:0-22922 GCA_031894815.1 Creontiades dilutus | reverse complement strand
TGGGTGCTGAACACGAATCTGAAGTCCTTTTTTCGGTAAAACGCTTCCTTCATGGTTTTTTCGCGTTTTTTCATCAAAATTGCTCAAAAATTAACTCTGTTTAATCCTTTCAAACCTACTCGCTAAGGGGTTTTCGGGGTGCTGAACACGAATCTGAAGTCCTTTTTCGATAAAACGCTTCCTTCATGGTTATTTTCGCGTTTTTTCATCAAAATTGCTCAAAAATAAACTCTGTTTAATCGCTTTCAAACCTACTCTAAGGGGTTTTTCGGGGTGCTGAACACGAATCTGAAGTCCTTTTTTCGATAAAACGCTTCCTTCATGGTTATTTTCGCGTTTTTTCATCAAAATTGCTCAAAAATAAACTCTGTTTAATCCCTTTCAAACCTACTCTCTAAGGGGTTTTTCGGGGTGCTGAACACGAATCTGAAGTCCGTTTTTCGATAAAACGCTTCCTTCATGGTTATTTTCGCGATTTTTTCATCAAAATTGCTCAAAAATAAACTCTGTTTAATCGCTTTCAAACCTACTCTCTAAGGGGTTTTTCGGGGTGCTGAACACGAATCTGAAGTCCTTTTTTCGATAAAACGCTTCCTTCATGGTTATTTTCGCGTTTTTCATCAAAATTGCTCAAAAATAAACTCTGTTTAATCGCTTTCAAACCTACTCTCTAAGGGGTTTTTCGGGGTGCTGAACACGAATCTGAAGTCCTTTTTTCGATAAAACGCTTCCTTCATGGTTATTTTCGCGTTTTTTCATCAAAATTGCTCAAAAATAAAATCTGTTTAATCCTTTTCAAACCTACTATCTAAGGGGTTTTTCGGCTTGCTGAACACGAATCTGAAGTCCGTTTTTCGATAAAACGCTTCCTTCATGGTTATTTTCGCGTTTTTCATCGAAATTGCTCAAAAATTATCTCTGTTTAATCCCTTTCAAACCTACTCTCTAAGGGGTTTTTCGGGGTACTGAACACGAATTCGAAGTCCGTTTCCCGATAAAACGCTTCCTTCAAGGTTATTTTCGCGATTTTTCATCAAAATTGCTCAAAAATAATCTCTGTTTAATCCCTTTCAAACCTCCTCTCTAAGAGGTTTTTCGGGGTGCTGAACACGAATCGAAGTCCGTTTTTCGATAAAACGCTTCCTTCATGGTTATTTTCGCGATTTTTCATCAAAATTGCTCAAAAATTAAACTCTGTTTAATCGCTTTCAAACCTACTCTCTGGGGTTTTTTTCGGGAATCCCTTTCAAACCTACTCTCTAAGGGGTTTTTCGGGGTGCTGAACACGAATTCGAAGTCCGTTTTTCGATAAAACGCTTCCTTCATGGTTATTTTCGCGATTTTTCATCAAAATTGCTCAAAAATTATCTCTGTTTAATCCCTTTCAAACCTACTCTCTAAGGGGTTTTTCGGGGTGCTGAACACGAATTCGAAGTCCGTTTTTCGATAAAACGCTTCCTTCATGGTTATTTTCGCGATTTTTCATCAAAATTGCTCAAAAATTATCTCTGTTTAATCCCTTTCAAACCTACTCTCTAAGGGGTTTTTCGGGGTGCTGAACACGAATTCGAAGTCCGTTTTTCGATAAAACGCTTCCTTCATGGTTATTTTCGCGATTTTTCATCAAAATTGCTCAAAAATTATCTCTGTTTAATCCCTTTCAAACCTACTCTCTAAGGGGTTTTTCGGGGTGCTGAACACGAATTCGAAGTCCGTTTTTCGATAAAACGCTTCCTTCATGGTTATTTTCGCGATTTTTCATCAAAATTGCTCAAAAATTATCTCTGTTTAATCCCTTTCAAACCTACTCTCTAAGGGGTTTTTCGGGGTGCTGAACACGAATTCGAAGTCCGTTTTTCGATAAAACGCTTCCTTCATGGTTATTTTCGCGATTTTTCATCAAAATTGCTCAAAAATTATCTCTGTTTAATCCCTTTCAAACCTACTCTCTAAGGGGTTTTTCGGGGTGCTGAACACGAATTCGAAGTCCGTTTTTCGATAAAACGCTTCCTTCATGGTTATTTTCGCGATTTTTCATCAAAATTGCTCAAAAATTATCTCTGTTTAATCCCTTTCAAACCTACTCTCTAAGGGGTTTTTCGGGGTGCTGAACACGAATTCGAAGTCCGTTTTTCGATAAAACGCTTCCTTCATGGTTATTTTCGCGATTTTTCATCAAAATTGCTCAAAAATTATCTCTGTTTAATCCCTTTCAAACCTACTCTCTAAGGGGTTTTTCGGGGTGCTGAACACGAATTCGAAGTCCGTTTTTCGATAAAACGCTTCCTTCATGGTTATTTTCGCGATTTTTCATCAAAATTGCTCAAAAATTATCTCTGTTTAATCCCTTTCAAACCTACTCTCTAAGGGGTTTTTCGGGGTGCTGAACACGAATTCGAAGTCCGTTTTTCGATAAAACGCTTCCTTCATGGTTATTTTCGCGATTTTTCATCAAAATTGCTCAAAAATTATCTCTGTTTAATCCCTTTCAAACCTACTCTCTAAGGGGTTTTTCGGGGTGCTGAACACGAATTCGAAGTCCGTTTTTCGATAAAACGCTTCCTTCATGGTTATTTTCGCGATTTTTCATCAAAATTGCTCAAAAATTATCTCTGTTTAATCCCTTTCAAACCTACTCTCTAAGGGGTTTTTCGGGGTGCTGAACACGAATTCGAAGTCCGTTTTTCGATAAAACGCTTCCTTCATGGTTATTTTCGCGATTTTTCATCAAAATTGCTCAAAAATTATCTCTGTTTAATCCCTTTCAAACCTACTCTCTAAGGGGTTTTTCGGGGTGCTGAACACGAATTCGAAGTCCGTTTTTCGATAAAACGCTTCCTTCATGGTTATTTTCGCGATTTTTCATCAAAATTGCTCAAAAATTATCTCTGTTTAATCCCTTTCAAACCTACTCTCTAAGGGGTTTTTCGGGGTGCTGAACACGAATTCGAAGTCCGTTTTTCGATAAAACGCTTCCTTCATGGTTATTTTCGCGATTTTTCATCAAAATTGCTCAAAAATTATCTCTGTTTAATCCCTTTCAAACCTACTCTCTAAGGGGTTTTTCGGGGTGCTGAACACGAATTCGAAGTCCGTTTTTCGATAAAACGCTTCCTTCATGGTTATTTTCGCGATTTTTCATCAAAATTGCTCAAAAATTATCTCTGTTTAATCCCTTTCAAACCTACTCTCTAAGGGGTTTTTCGGGGTGCTGAACACGAATTCGAAGTCCGTTTTTCGATAAAACGCTTCCTTCATGGTTATTTTCGCGATTTTTCATCAAAATTGCTCAAAAATTATCTCTGTTTAATCCCTTTCAAACCTACTCTCTAAGGGGTTTTTCGGGGTGCTGAACACGAATTCGAAGTCCGTTTTTCGATAAAACGCTTCCTTCATGGTTATTTTCGCGATTTTTCATCAAAATTGCTCAAAAATTATCTCTGTTTAATCCCTTTCAAACCTACTCTCTAAGGGGTTTTTCGGGGTGCTGAACACGAATTCGAAGTCCGTTTTTCGATAAAACGCTTCCTTCATGGTTATTTTCGCGATTTTTCATCAAAATTGCTCAAAAATTATCTCTGTTTAATCCCTTTCAAACCTACTCTCTAAGGGGTTTTTCGGGGTGCTGAACACGAATTCGAAGTCCGTTTTTCGATAAAACGCTTCCTTCATGGTTATTTTCGCGATTTTTCATCAAAATTGCTCAAAAATTATCTCTGTTTAATCCCTTTCAAACCTACTCTCTAAGGGGTTTTTCGGGGTGCTGAACACGAATTCGAAGTCCGTTTTTCGATAAAACGCTTCCTTCATGGTTATTTTCGCGATTTTTCATCAAAATTGCTCAAAAATTATCTCTGTTTAATCCCTTTCAAACCTACTCTCTAAGGGGTTTTTCGGGGTGCTGAACACGAATTCGAAGTCCGTTTTTCGATAAAACGCTTCCTTCATGGTTATTTTCGCGATTTTTCATCAAAATTGCTCAAAAATTATCTCTGTTTAATCCCTTTCAAACCTACTCTCTAAGGGGTTTTTCGGGGTGCTGAACACGAATTCGAAGTCCGTTTTTCGATAAAACGCTTCCTTCATGGTTATTTTCGCGATTTTTCATCAAAATTGCTCAAAAATTATCTCTGTTTAATCCCTTTCAAACCTACTCTCTAAGGGGTTTTTCGGGGTGCTGAACACGAATTCGAAGTCCGTTTTTCGATAAAACGCTTCCTTCATGGTTATTTTCGCGATTTTTCATCAAAATTGCTCAAAAATTATCTCTGTTTAATCCCTTTCAAACCTACTCTCTAAGGGGTTTTTCGGGGTGCTGAACACGAATTCGAAGTCCGTTTTTCGATAAAACGCTTCCTTCATGGTTATTTTCGCGATTTTTCATCAAAATTGCTCAAAAATTATCTCTGTTTAATCCCTTTCAAACCTACTCTCTAAGGGGTTTTTCGGGGTGCTGAACACGAATTCGAAGTCCGTTTTTCGATAAAACGCTTCCTTCATGGTTATTTTCGCGATTTTTCATCAAAATTGCTCAAAAATTATCTCTGTTTAATCCCTTTCAAACCTACTCTCTAAGGGGTTTTTCGGGGTGCTGAACACGAATTCGAAGTCCGTTTTTCGATAAAACGCTTCCTTCATGGTTATTTTCGCGATTTTTCATCAAAATTGCTCAAAAATTATCTCTGTTTAATCCCTTTCAAACCTACTCTCTAAGGGGTTTTTCGGGGTGCTGAACACGAATTCGAAGTCCGTTTTTCGATAAAACGCTTCCTTCATGGTTATTTTCGCGATTTTTCATCAAAATTGCTCAAAAATTATCTCTGTTTAATCCCTTTCAAACCTACTCTCTAAGGGGTTTTTCGGGGTGCTGAACACGAATTCGAAGTCCGTTTTTCGATAAAACGCTTCCTTCATGGTTATTTTCGCGATTTTTCATCAAAATTGCTCAAAAATTATCTCTGTTTAATCCCTTTCAAACCTACTCTCTAAGGGGTTTTTCGGGGTGCTGAACACGAATTCGAAGTCCGTTTTTCGATAAAACGCTTCCTTCATGGTTATTTTCGCGATTTTTCATCAAAATTGCTCAAAAATTATCTCTGTTTAATCCCTTTCAAACCTACTCTCTAAGGGGTTTTTCGGGGTGCTGAACACGAATTCGAAGTCCGTTTTTCGATAAAACGCTTCCTTCATGGTTATTTTCGCGATTTTTCATCAAAATTGCTCAAAAATTATCTCTGTTTAATCCCTTTCAAACCTACTCTCTAAGGGGTTTTTCGGGGTGCTGAACACGAATTCGAAGTCCGTTTTTCGATAAAACGCTTCCTTCATGGTTATTTTCGCGATTTTTCATCAAAATTGCTCAAAAATTATCTCTGTTTAATCCCTTTCAAACCTACTCTCTAAGGGGTTTTTCGGGGTGCTGAACACGAATTCGAAGTCCGTTTTTCGATAAAACGCTTCCTTCATGGTTATTTTCGCGATTTTTCATCAAAATTGCTCAAAAATTATCTCTGTTTAATCCCTTTCAAACCTACTCTCTAAGGGGTTTTTCGGGGTGCTGAACACGAATTCGAAGTCCGTTTTTCGATAAAACGCTTCCTTCATGGTTATTTTCGCGATTTTTCATCAAAATTGCTCAAAAATTATCTCTGTTTAATCCCTTTCAAACCTACTCTCTAAGGGGTTTTTCGGGGTGCTGAACACGAATTCGAAGTCCGTTTTTCGATAAAACGCTTCCTTCATGGTTATTTTCGCGATTTTTCATCAAAATTGCTCAAAAATTATCTCTGTTTAATCCCTTTCAAACCTACTCTCTAAGGGGTTTTTCGGGGTGCTGAACACGAATTCGAAGTCCGTTTTTCGATAAAACGCTTCCTTCATGGTTATTTTCGCGATTTTTCATCAAAATTGCTCAAAAATTATCTCTGTTTAATCCCTTTCAAACCTACTCTCTAAGGGGTTTTTCGGGGTGCTGAACACGAATTCGAAGTCCGTTTTTCGATAAAACGCTTCCTTCATGGTTATTTTCGCGATTTTTCATCAAAATTGCTCAAAAATTATCTCTGTTTAATCCCTTTCAAACCTACTCTCTAAGGGGTTTTTCGGGGTGCTGAACACGAATTCGAAGTCCGTTTTTCGATAAAACGCTTCCTTCATGGTTATTTTCGCGATTTTTCATCAAAATTGCTCAAAAATTATCTCTGTTTAATCCCTTTCAAACCTACTCTCTAAGGGGTTTTTCGGGGTGCTGAACACGAATTCGAAGTCCGTTTTTCGATAAAACGCTTCCTTCATGGTTATTTTCGCGATTTTTCATCAAAATTGCTCAAAAATTATCTCTGTTTAATCCCTTTCAAACCTAGTCTCTAAGGGGTTTTTCGGGGTGCTGTACACGAATTCGAAGTCCGTTTTTCGATAAAACGCTTCCTTCATGGTTTTTTTTCTCGATTTTTCATCAAAATTGCTCAAAATTATCTCTGATTAATCCCTTTCAAACCTACTCTCTAAGGGTTTTTCGTGGTGCTGAACACGAATTCTAAGTCCGTTTTTCGATAAAACGCTTCCTTCATGGTTATTTTCGCGATTTTTCATCAAAATTGCTCAAAAAAATTATCTCTGTTTAATCCCTTTCAAACCTACTCACTAAGGGGTTTTTCGGAGTGCTGAACACGAATTCGAAGTCCGTTTTCCGATACAACGCTTCCTTCATGGTTATTTTCGCGATTTTTCATCAAAATTGCTCAAAAATTTTCTCTGTTTAATCCCTTTCAAACCTAGTCTCTAAGGGGTTTTTCGGGGTGCTGAACACGAATTCGAAGTCCGTTTTTCGATAAAACGCTTCCTTCATGGTTATTTTCGCGATTTTTCATCAAAATTGCTCAAAAATTATCTCTGTTTAATCCCTTTCAAACCTACTCTCTAAGGGGTTTTTCGGGGTGCTGAACACGAATTCGAAGTCCGTTTTTCGATAAAACGCTTCCTTCATGGTTATTTTCGCGATTTTTCATCAAAATTGCTCAAAAATTATCTCTGTTTAATCCCTTTCAAACCTACTCTCTAAGGGGTTTTTCGGGGTGCTGAACACGAATTCGAAGTCCGTTTTTCGATAAAACGCTTCCTTCATGGTTATTTTCGCGATTTTTCATCAAAATTGCTCAAAAATTATCTCTGTTTAATCCCTTTCAAACCTACTCTCTAAGGGGTTTTTCGGGGTGCTGAACACGAATTCGAAGTCCGTTTTTCGATAAAACGCTTCCTTCATGGTTATTTTCGCGATTTTTCATCAAAATTGCTCAAAAATTATCTCTGTTTAATCCCTTTCAAACCTACTCTCTAAGGGGTTTTTCGGGGTGCTGAACACGAATTCGAAGTCCGTTTTTCGATAAAACGCTTCCTTCATGGTTATTTTCGCGATTTTTCATCAAAATTGCTCAAAAATTATCTCTGTTTAATCCCTTTCAAACCTACTCTCTAAGGGGTTTTTCGGGGTGCTGAACACGAATTCGAAGTCCGTTTTTCGATAAAACGCTTCCTTCATGGTTATTTTCGCGATTTTTCATCAAAATTGCTCAAAAATTATCTCTGTTTAATCCCTTTCAAACCTACTCTCTAAGGGGTTTTTCGGGGTGCTGAACACGAATTCGAAGTCCGTTTTTCGATAAAACGCTTCCTTCATGGTTATTTTCGCGATTTTTCATCAAAATTGCTCAAAAATTATCTCTGTTTAATCCCTTTCAAACCTACTCTCTAAGGGGTTTTTCGGGGTGCTGAACACGAATTCGAAGTCCGTTTTTCGATAAAACGCTTCCTTCATGGTTATTTTCGCGATTTTTCATCAAAATTGCTCAAAAATTATCTCTGTTTAATCCCTTTCAAACCTACTCTCTAAGGGGTTTTTCGGGGTGCTGAACACGAATTCGAAGTCCGTTTTTCGATAAAACGCTTCCTTCATGGTTATTTTCGCGATTTTTCATCAAAATTGCTCAAAAATTATCTCTGTTTAATCCCTTTCAAACCTACTCTCTAAGGGGTTTTTCGGGGTGCTGAACACGAATTCGAAGTCCGTTTTTCGATAAAACGCTTCCTTCATGGTTATTTTCGCGATTTTTCATCAAAATTGCTCAAAAATTATCTCTGTTTAATCCCTTTCAAACCTACTCTCTAAGGGGTTTTTCGGGGTGCTGAACACGAATTCGAAGTCCGTTTTTCGATAAAACGCTTCCTTCATGGTTATTTTCGCGATTTTTCATCAAAATTGCTCAAAAATTATCTCTGTTTAATCCCTTTCAAACCTACTCTCTAAGGGGTTTTTCGGGGTGCTGAACACGAATTCGAAGTCCGTTTTTCGATAAAACGCTTCCTTCATGGTTATTTTCGCGATTTTTCATCAAAATTGCTCAAAAATTATCTCTGTTTAATCCCTTTCAAACCTACTCTCTAAGGGGTTTTTCGGGGTGCTGAACACGAATTCGAAGTCCGTTTTTCGATAAAACGCTTCCTTCATGGTTATTTTCGCGATTTTTCATCAAAATTGCTCAAAAATTATCTCTGTTTAATCCCTTTCAAACCTACTCTCTAAGGGGTTTTTCGGGGTGCTGAACACGAATTCGAAGTCCGTTTTTCGATAAAACGCTTCCTTCATGGTTATTTTCGCGATTTTTCATCAAAATTGCTCAAAAATTATCTCTGTTTAATCCCTTTCAAACCTACTCTCTAAGGGGTTTTTCGGGGTGCTGAACACGAATTCGAAGTCCGTTTTTCGATAAAACGCTTCCTTCATGGTTATTTTCGCGATTTTTCATCAAAATTGCTCAAAAATTATCTCTGTTTAATCCCTTTCAAACCTACTCTCTAAGGGGTTTTTCGGGGTGCTGAACACGAATTCGAAGTCCGTTTTTCGATAAAACGCTTCCTTCATGGTTATTTTCGCGATTTTTCATCAAAATTGCTCAAAAATTATCTCTGTTTAATCCCTTTCAAACCTACTCTCTAAGGGGTTTTTCGGGGTGCTGAACACGAATTCGAAGTCCGTTTTTCGATAAAACGCTTCCTTCATGGTTATTTTCGCGATTTTTCATCAAAATTGCTCAAAAATTATCTCTGTTTAATCCCTTTCAAACCTACTCTCTAAGGGGTTTTTCGGGGTGCTGAACACGAATTCGAAGTCCGTTTTTCGATAAAACGCTTCCTTCATGGTTATTTTCGCGATTTTTCATCAAAATTGCTCAAAAATTATCTCTGTTTAATCCCTTTCAAACCTACTCTCTAAGGGGTTTTTCGGGGTGCTGAACACGAATTCGAAGTCCGTTTTTCGATAAAACGCTTCCTTCATGGTTATTTTCGCGATTTTTCATCAAAATTGCTCAAAAATTATCTCTGTTTAATCCCTTTCAAACCTACTCTCTAAGGGGTTTTTCGGGGTGCTGAACACGAATTCGAAGTCCGTTTTTCGATAAAACGCTTCCTTCATGGTTATTTTCGCGATTTTTCATCAAAATTGCTCAAAAATTATCTCTGTTTAATCCCTTTCAAACCTACTCTCTAAGGGGTTTTTCGGGGTGCTGAACACGAATTCGAAGTCCGTTTTTCGATAAAACGCTTCCTTCATGGTTATTTTCGCGATTTTTCATCAAAATTGCTCAAAAATTATCTCTGTTTAATCCCTTTCAAACCTACTCTCTAAGGGGTTTTTCGGGGTGCTGAACACGAATTCGAAGTCCGTTTTTCGATAAAACGCTTCCTTCATGGTTATTTTCGCGATTTTTCATCAAAATTGCTCAAAAATTATCTCTGTTTAATCCCTTTCAAACCTACTCTCTAAGGGGTTTTTCGGGGTGCTGAACACGAATTCGAAGTCCGTTTTTCGATAAAACGCTTCCTTCATGGTTATTTTCGCGATTTTTCATCAAAATTGCTCAAAAATTATCTCTGTTTAATCCCTTTCAAACCTACTCTCTAAGGGGTTTTTCGGGGTGCTGAACACGAATTCGAAGTCCGTTTTTCGATAAAACGCTTCCTTCATGGTTATTTTCGCGATTTTTCATCAAAATTGCTCAAAAATTATCTCTGTTTAATCCCTTTCAAACCTACTCTCTAAGGGGTTTTTCGGGGTGCTGAACACGAATTCGAAGTCCGTTTTTCGATAAAACGCTTCCTTCATGGTTATTTTCGCGATTTTTCATCAAAATTGCTCAAAAATTATCTCTGTTTAATCCCTTTCAAACCTACTCTCTAAGGGGTTTTTCGGGGTGCTGAACACGAATTCGAAGTCCGTTTTTCGATAAAACGCTTCCTTCATGGTTATTTTCGCGATTTTTCATCAAAATTGCTCAAAAATTATCTCTGTTTAATCCCTTTCAAACCTACTCTCTAAGGGGTTTTTCGGGGTGCTGAACACGAATTCGAAGTCCGTTTTTCGATAAAACGCTTCCTTCATGGTTATTTTCGCGATTTTTCATCAAAATTGCTCAAAAATTATCTCTGTTTAATCCCTTTCAAACCTACTCTCTAAGGGGTTTTTCGGGGTGCTGAACACGAATTCGAAGTCCGTTTTTCGATAAAACGCTTCCTTCATGGTTATTTTCGCGATTTTTCATCAAAATTGCTCAAAAATTATCTCTGTTTAATCCCTTTCAAACCTACTCTCTAAGGGGTTTTTCGGGGTGCTGAACACGAATTCGAAGTCCGTTTTTCGATAAAACGCTTCCTTCATGGTTATTTTCGCGATTTTTCATCAAAATTGCTCAAAAATTATCTCTGTTTAATCCCTTTCAAACCTACTCTCTAAGGGGTTTTTCGGGGTGCTGAACACGAATTCGAAGTCCGTTTTTCGATAAAACGCTTCCTTCATGGTTATTTTCGCGATTTTTCATCAAAATTGCTCAAAAATTATCTCTGTTTAATCCCTTTCAAACCTACTCTAAGGGGTTTTTCGGGGTGCTGAACACGAATTCGAAGTCCGTTTTTCGATAAAACGCTTCCTTCATGGTTATTTTCGCGATTTTTCATCAAAATTGCTCAAAAATTATCTCTGTTTAATCCCTTTCAAACCTACTCTCTAAGGGGTTTTTCGGGGTGCTGAACACGAATTCGAAGTCCGTTTTTCGATAAAACGCTTCCTTCATGGTTATTTTCGCGATTTTTCATCAAAATTGCTCAAAAATTATCTCTGTTTAATCCCTTTCAAACCTACTCTCTAAGGGGTTTTTCGGGGTGCTGAACACGAATTCGAAGTCCGTTTTTCGATAAAACGCTTCCTTCATGGTTATTTTCGCGATTTTTCATCAAAATTGCTCAAAAATTATCTCTGTTTAATCCCTTTCAAACCTACTCTCTAAGGGGTTTTTCGGGGTGCTGAACACGAATTCGAAGTCCGTTTTTCGATAAAACGCTTCCTTCATGGTTATTTTCGCGATTTTTCATCAAAATTGCTCAAAAATTATCTCTGTTTAATCCCTTTCAAACCTACTCTCTAAGGGGTTTTTCGGGGTGCTGAACACGAATTCGAAGTCCGTTTTTCGATAAAACGCTTCCTTCATGGTTATTTTCGCGATTTTTCATCAAAATTGCTCAAAAATTATCTCTGTTTAATCCCTTTCAAACCTACTCTCTAAGGGGTTTTTCGGGGTGCTGAACACGAATTCGAAGTCCGTTTTTCGATAAAACGCTTCCTTCATGGTTATTTTCGCGATTTTTCATCAAAATTGCTCAAAAATTATCTCTGTTTAATCCCTTTCAAACCTACTCTCTAAGGGGTTTTTCGGGGTGCTGAACACGAATTCGAAGTCCGTTTTTCGATAAAACGCTTCCTTCATGGTTATTTTCGCGATTTTTCATCAAAATTGCTCAAAAATTATCTCTGTTTAATCCCTTTCAAACCTACTCTCTAAGGGGTTTTTCGGGGTGCTGAACACGAATTCGAAGTCCGTTTTTCGATAAAACGCTTCCTTCATGGTTATTTTCGCGATTTTTCATCAAAATTGCTCAAAAATTATCTCTGTTTAATCCCTTTCAAACCTACTCTCTAAGGGGTTTTTCGGGGTGCTGAACACGAATTCGAAGTCCGTTTTTCGATAAAACGCTTCCTTCATGGTTATTTTCGCGATTTTTCATCAAAATTGCTCAAAAATTATCTCTGTTTAATCCCTTTCAAACCTACTCTCTAAGGGGTTTTTCGGGGTGCTGAACACGAATTCGAAGTCCGTTTTTCGATAAAACGCTTCCTTCATGGTTATTTTCGCGATTTTTCATCAAAATTGCTCAAAAATTATCTCTGTTTAATCCCTTTCAAACCTACTCTCTAAGGGGTTTTTCGGGGTGCTGAACACGAATTCGAAGTCCGTTTTTCGATAAAACGCTTCCTTCATGGTTATTTTCGCGATTTTTCATCAAAATTGCTCAAAAATTATCTCTGTTTAATCCCTTTCAAACCTACTCTCTAAGGGGTTTTTCGGGGTGCTGAACACGAATTCGAAGTCCGTTTTTCGATAAAACGCTTCCTTCATGGTTATTTTCGCGATTTTTCATCAAAATTGCTCAAAAATTATCTCTGTTTAATCCCTTTCAAACCTACTCTCTAAGGGGTTTTTCGGGGTGCTGAACACGAATTCGAAGTCCGTTTTTCGATAAAACGCTTCCTTCATGGTTATTTTCGCGATTTTTCATCAAAATTGCTCAAAAATTATCTCTGTTTAATCCCTTTCAAACCTACTCTCTAAGGGGTTTTTCGGGGTGCTGAACACGAATTCGAAGTCCGTTTTTCGATAAAACGCTTCCTTCATGGTTATTTTCGCGATTTTTCATCAAAATTGCTCAAAAATTATCTCTGTTTAATCCCTTTCAAACCTACTCTCTAAGGGGTTTTTCGGGGTGCTGAACACGAATTCGAAGTCCGTTTTTCGATAAAACGCTTCCTTCATGGTTATTTTCGCGATTTTTCATCAAAATTGCTCAAAAATTATCTCTGTTTAATCCCTTTCAAACCTACTCTCTAAGGGGTTTTTCGGGGTGCTGAACACGAATTCGAAGTCCGTTTTTCGATAAAACGCTTCCTTCATGGTTATTTTCGCGATTTTTCATCAAAATTGCTCAAAAATTATCTCTGTTTAATCCCTTTCAAACCTACTCTCTAAGGGGTTTTTCGGGGTGCTGAACACGAATTCGAAGTCCGTTTTTCGATAAAACGCTTCCTTCATGGTTATTTTCGCGATTTTTCATCAAAATTGCTCAAAAATTATCTCTGTTTAATCCCTTTCAAACCTACTCTCTAAGGGGTTTTTCGGGGTGCTGAACACGAATTCGAAGTCCGTTTTTCGATAAAACGCTTCCTTCATGGTTATTTTCGCGATTTTTCATCAAAATTGCTCAAAAATTATCTCTGTTTAATCCCTTTCAAACCTACTCTCTAAGGGGTTTTTCGGGGTGCTGAACACGAATTCGAAGTCCGTTTTTCGATAAAACGCTTCCTTCATGGTTATTTTCGCGATTTTTCATCAAAATTGCTCAAAAATTATCTCTGTTTAATCCCTTCAAACCTACTCTCTAAGGGGTTTTTCGGGGTGCTGAACACGAATTCGAAGTCCGTTTTTCGATAAAACGCTTCCTTCATGGTTATTTTCGCGATTTTTCATCAAAATTGCTCAAAAATTATCTCTGTTTAATCCCTTTCAAACCTACTCTCTAAGGGGTTTTTCGGGGTGCTGAACACGAATTCGAAGTCCGTTTTTCGATAAAACGCTTCCTTCATGGTTATTTTCGCGATTTTTCATCAAAATTGCTCAAAAATTATCTCTGTTTAATCCCTTTCAAACCTACTCTCTAAGGGGTTTTTCGGGGTGCTGAACACGAATTCGAAGTCCGTTTTTCGATAAAACGCTTCCTTCATGGTTATTTTCGCGATTTTTCATCAAAATTGCTCAAAAATTATCTCTGTTTAATCCCTTTCAAACCTACTCTCTAAGGGGTTTTTCGGGGTGCTGAACACGAATTCGAAGTCCGTTTTTCGATAAAACGCTTCCTTCATGGTTATTTTCGCGATTTTTCATCAAAATTGCTCAAAAATTATCTCTGTTTAATCCCTTTCAAACCTACTCTCTAAGGGGTTTTTCGGGGTGCTGAACACGAATTCGAAGTCCGTTTTTCGATAAAACGCTTCCTTCATGGTTATTTTCGCGATTTTTCATCAAAATTGCTCAAAAATTATCTCTGTTTAATCCCTTTCAAACCTACTCTCTAAGGGGTTTTTCGGGGTGCTGAACACGAATTCGAAGTCCGTTTTTCGATAAAACGCTTCCTTCATGGTTATTTTCGCGATTTTTCATCAAAATTGCTCAAAAATTATCTCTGTTTAATCCCTTTCAAACCTACTCTCTAAGGGGTTTTTCGGGGTGCTGAACACGAATTCGAAGTCCGTTTTTCGATAAAACGCTTCCTTCATGGTTATTTTCGCGATTTTTCATCAAAATTGCTCAAAAATTATCTCTGTTTAATCCCTTTCAAACCTACTCTCTAAGGGGTTTTTCGGGGTGCTGAACACGAATTCGAAGTCCGTTTTTCGATAAAACGCTTCCTTCATGGTTATTTTCGCGATTTTTCATCAAAATTGCTCAAAAATTATCTCTGTTTAATCCCTTTCAAACCTACTCTCTAAGGGGTTTTTCGGGGTGCTGAACACGAATTCGAAGTCCGTTTTTCGATAAAACGCTTCCTTCATGGTTATTTTCGCGATTTTTCATCAAAATTGCTCAAAAATTATCTCTGTTTAATCCCTTTCAAACCTACTCTCTAAGGGGTTTTTCGGGGTGCTGAACACGAATTCGAAGTCCGTTTTTCGATAAAACGCTTCCTTCATGGTTATTTTCGCGATTTTTCATCAAAATTGCTCAAAAATTATCTCTGTTTAATCCCTTTCAAACCTACTCTCTAAGGGGTTTTTCGGGGTGCTGAACACGAATTCGAAGTCCGTTTTTCGATAAAACGCTTCCTTCATGGTTATTTTCGCGATTTTTCATCAAAATTGCTCAAAAATTATCTCTGTTTAATCCCTTTCAAACCTACTCTCTAAGGGGTTTTTCGGGGTGCTGAACACGAATTCGAAGTCCGTTTTTCGATAAAACGCTTCCTTCATGGTTATTTTCGCGATTTTTCATCAAAATTGCTCAAAAATTATCTCTGTTTAATCCCTTTCAAACCTACTCTCTAAGGGGTTTTTCGGGGTGCTGAACACGAATTCGAAGTCCGTTTTTCGATAAAACGCTTCCTTCATGGTTATTTTCGCGATTTTTCATCAAAATTGCTCAAAAATTATCTCTGTTTAATCCCTTTCAAACCTACTCTCTAAGGGGTTTTTCGGGGTGCTGAACACGAATTCGAAGTCCGTTTTTCGATAAAACGCTTCCTTCATGGTTATTTTCGCGATTTTTCATCAAAATTGCTCAAAAATTATCTCTGTTTAATCCCTTTCAAACCTACTCTCTAAGGGGTTTTTCGGGGTGCTGAACACGAATTCGAAGTCCGTTTTTCGATAAAACGCTTCCTTCATGGTTATTTTCGCGATTTTTCATCAAAATTGCTCAAAAATTATCTCTGTTTAATCCCTTTCAAACCTACTCTCTAAGGGGTTTTTCGGGGTGCTGAACACGAATTCGAAGTCCGTTTTTCGATAAAACGCTTCCTTCATGGTTATTTTCGCGATTTTTCATCAAAATTGCTCAAAAATTATCTCTGTTTAATCCCTTTCAAACCTACTCTCTAAGGGGTTTTTCGGGGTGCTGAACACGAATTCGAAGTCCGTTTTTCGATAAAACGCTTCCTTCATGGTTATTTTCGCGATTTTTCATCAAAATTGCTCAAAAATTATCTCTGTTTAATCCCTTTCAAACCTACTCTCTAAGGGGTTTTTCGGGGTGCTGAACACGAATTCGAAGTCCGTTTTTCGATAAAACGCTTCCTTCATGGTTATTTTCGCGATTTTTCATCAAAATTGCTCAAAAATTATCTCTGTTTAATCCCTTTCAAACCTACTCTCTAAGGGGTTTTTCGGGGTGCTGAACACGAATTCGAAGTCCGTTTTTCGATAAAACGCTTCCTTCATGGTTATTTTCGCGATTTTTCATCAAAATTGCTCAAAAATTATCTCTGTTTAATCCCTTTCAAACCTACTCTCTAAGGGGTTTTTCGGGGTGCTGAACACGAATTCGAAGTCCGTTTTTCGATAAAACGCTTCCTTCATGGTTATTTTCGCGATTTTTCATCAAAATTGCTCAAAAATTATCTCTGTTTAATCCCTTTCAAACCTACTCTCTAAGGGGTTTTTCGGGGTGCTGAACACGAATTCGAAGTCCGTTTTTCGATAAAACGCTTCCTTCATGGTTATTTTCGCGATTTTTCATCAAAATTGCTCAAAAATTATCTCTGTTTAATCCCTTTCAAACCTACTCTCTAAGGGGTTTTTCGGGGTGCTGAACACGAATTCGAAGTCCGTTTTTCGATAAAACGCTTCCTTCATGGTTATTTTCGCGATTTTTCATCAAAATTGCTCAAAAATTATCTCTGTTTAATCCCTTTCAAACCTACTCTCTAAGGGGTTTTTCGGGGTGCTGAACACGAATTCGAAGTCCGTTTTTCGATAAAACGCTTCCTTCATGGTTATTTTCGCGATTTTTCATCAAAATTGCTCAAAAATTATCTCTGTTTAATCCCTTTCAAACCTACTCTCTAAGGGGTTTTTCGGGGTGCTGAACACGAATTCGAAGTCCGTTTTTCGATAAAACGCTTCCTTCATGGTTATTTTCGCGATTTTTCATCAAAATTGCTCAAAAATTATCTCTGTTTAATCCCTTTCAAACCTACTCTCTAAGGGGTTTTTCGGGGTGCTGAACACGAATTCGAAGTCCGTTTTTCGATAAAACGCTTCCTTCATGGTTATTTTCGCGATTTTTCATCAAAATTGCTCAAAAATTATCTCTGTTTAATCCCTTTCAAACCTACTCTCTAAGGGGTTTTTCGGGGTGCTGAACACGAATTCGAAGTCCGTTTTTCGATAAAACGCTTCCTTCATGGTTATTTTCGCGATTTTTCATCAAAATTGCTCAAAAATTATCTCTGTTTAATCCCTTTCAAACCTACTCTCTAAGGGGTTTTTCGGGGTGCTGAACACGAATTCGAAGTCCGTTTTTCGATAAAACGCTTCCTTCATGGTTATTTTCGCGATTTTTCATCAAAATTGCTCAAAAATTATCTCTGTTTAATCCCTTTCAAACCTACTCTCTAAGGGGTTTTTCGGGGTGCTGAACACGAATTCGAAGTCCGTTTTTCGATAAAACGCTTCCTTCATGGTTATTTTCGCGATTTTTCATCAAAATTGCTCAAAAATTATCTCTGTTTAATCCCTTTCAAACCTACTCTCTAAGGGGTTTTTCGGGGTGCTGAACACGAATTCGAAGTCCGTTTTTCGATAAAACGCTTCCTTCATGGTTATTTTCGCGATTTTTCATCAAAATTGCTCAAAAATTATCTCTGTTTAATCCCTTTCAAACCTACTCTCTAAGGGGTTTTTCGGGGTGCTGAACACGAATTCGAAGTCCGTTTTTCGATAAAACGCTTCCTTCATGGTTATTTTCGCGATTTTTCATCAAAATTGCTCAAAAATTATCTCTGTTTAATCCCTTTCAAACCTACTCTCTAAGGGGTTTTTCGGGGTGCTGAACACGAATTCGAAGTCCGTTTTTCGATAAAACGCTTCCTTCATGGTTATTTTCGCGATTTTTCATCAAAATTGCTCAAAAATTATCTCTGTTTAATCCCTTTCAAACCTACTCTCTAAGGGGTTTTTCGGGGTGCTGAACACGAATTCGAAGTCCGTTTTTCGATAAAACGCTTCCTTCATGGTTATTTTCGCGATTTTTCATCAAAATTGCTCAAAAATTATCTCTGTTTAATCCCTTTCAAACCTACTCTCTAAGGGGTTTTTCGGGGTGCTGAACACGAATTCGAAGTCCGTTTTTCGATAAAACGCTTCCTTCATGGTTATTTTCGCGATTTTTCATCAAAATTGCTCAAAAATTATCTCTGTTTAATCCCTTTCAAACCTACTCTCTAAGGGGTTTTTCGGGGTGCTGAACACGAATTCGAAGTCCGTTTTTCGATAAAACGCTTCCTTCATGGTTATTTTCGCGATTTTTCATCAAAATTGCTCAAAAATTATCTCTGTTTAATCCCTTTCAAACCTACTCTCTAAGGGGTTTTTCGGGGTGCTGAACACGAATTCGAAGTCCGTTTTTCGATAAAACGCTTCCTTCATGGTTATTTTCGCGATTTTTCATCAAAATTGCTCAAAAATTATCTCTGTTTAATCCCTTTCAAACCTACTCTCTAAGGGGTTTTTCGGGGTGCTGAACACGAATTCGAAGTCCGTTTTTCGATAAAACGCTTCCTTCATGGTTATTTTCGCGATTTTTCATCAAAATTGCTCAAAAATTATCTCTGTTTAATCCCTTTCAAACCTACTCTCTAAGGGGTTTTTCGGGGTGCTGAACACGAATTCGAAGTCCGTTTTTCGATAAAACGCTTCCTTCATGGTTATTTTCGCGATTTTTCATCAAAATTGCTCAAAAATTATCTCTGTTTAATCCCTTTCAAACCTACTCTCTAAGGGGTTTTTCGGGGTGCTGAACACGAATTCGAAGTCCGTTTTTCGATAAAACGCTTCCTTCATGGTTATTTTCGCGATTTTTCATCAAAATTTCAAACCTACCCTCTAAGGGGTTTTTCGGGGTGCTGAACACGAATTGAAGTCCGTTTTTCGATAAAACGCTTCCTTCATGGTTATTTTCGCGATTTTTCATCAAAATTGCTCAAAAATTATCTCTGTTTAATCCCTTTCAAACCTACTCTATAAGGGGTTTTTCGGGGTGCTGAACTCGAATCTGAAGTCCGTTTTTCGATAAAACGCTTCCTTCATGGTTATTTTCGCGATTTTTCATCAAAATTGCTCAAAAATTATCTCTGTTTAATCCCTTTCCAACCTACTCTTTAAGGGGTTTTTCGGGGTGCTGAACACGAATTCGAAGTCCGTTTTTCGATAAAACGCTTCCTTCATGGTTATTTTCGCGATTTTTCATCAAAATTGCTCAAAAATTATCTCTGTTTAATCCCTTTCAAACCCACTCTCTAAGGGGTTTTTCGGGGTGCTGAACACGAATTGAAGTCCGTTTTTCGATAAAACGCTTCCTTCATGGTTATTTTCGCGATTTTTCATCAAAATTGCTCAAAAAATTATCTCTGTTTAATCCCTTTCAAACCTACTCTCTAAGGGGTTTTTCGGGGTGCTGAACACGAATTCGAAGTCCGTTTTTCGATAAAACGCTTCCTTCATGGTTATTTTCGCGATTTTTCATCAAAATTGCTCAAAAATTATCTCTGTTTAATCCCTTTCAAACCTACTCTCTAAGGGGTTTTTCGGGGTGCTGAACACGAATTCGAAGTCCGTTTTTCGATAAAACGCTTCCTTCATGGTTATTTTCGCGATTTTTCATCAAAATTGCTCAAAAATTATCTCTGTTTAATCCCTTTCAAACCTACTCTCTAAGGGTTTTTCGGGTGCTGAACACGAATCTGAAGTCCGTTTTTCGATAAAACGCTTCCTTCATGGTTATTTTTTCGATTTTTCATCAAAATTGCTCCAAAATTATCTCTGTTAATTCCCTTTCAAACCTACTCTCTAAGGGGTTTTTCGGGGTGCTGAACACGAATTCGAAGTCCGTTTTTCGATAAAACGCTTCTTCATGGTTATTTTCGCGATTTTTCATCAAAATTGCTCAAAAATTATCTCTGTTTAATCCCTTTCAAACCTACTCTCTAAGGGGTTTTTCGGGGTGCTGAACACGAATCTGAAGTCCGTTTTTCGATAAAACGCTTCCTTCATGGTTATTTTCGCGATTTTTCATCAAAATTGCTCAAAAATTATCTCTGTTTAACTCTTTCAAACCTACTCTAAGGGGTTTTTCGGGGTGCTGAACACGAATTCGAAGTCCGTTTTTCGATAAAACGCTTCCTTCATGGTTATTTTCGCGATTTTTCATCAAAATTGCTCAAAAATTATCTCTGTTTAATCGCTTTCAAACCTACTCTCTCAAGGGGTTTTTCGGGGTGCTGAACACGAATCTGAAGTCCGTTTCCTGATAACACGCTTCCTTCATGGTTATTCTCGCGATTTTTCATCAAAATTGCTCAAAATTATCTCTGTTTAATCCCTTTCAAACCTACTCTCTAAGGGGTTTTTCGGGGTGCTGAACACGAATTCGAAGTCCGTTTTTCGATAAAACGCTTCCTTCATGGTTATTTTCGCGATTTTTCATCAAAATTGCTCAAAAATTATCTCTGTTTAATCCCTTTCAAACCTACTCTCTAAGGGGTTTTTCGGGGTGCTGAACACGAATTCGAAGTCCGTTTTTCGATAAAACGCTTTCCTTCATGGTTATTTTCGCGATTTTTCATCAAAATTGCTCAAAAATTATCTCTGTTTAATCGCTTTCAAACCTACTGTCTAAGGAGTTTTTCGGGGTGCTGAACACGAATCGAAGTCCGTTTTTCGATAAAACGCTTCCTTTCATGGTTATTTTCGCGATTTTTCATCAAAATTGCTCAAAAATTATCTCTGTTTAATCCCTTTCAAACCTACTCTCTAAGGGGTTTTTCGGGGTGCTGAACACGAATTCGAAGTCCGTTTTTCGATAAAACGCTTCCTTCATGGTTATTTTCGCGATTTTTCATCAAAATTGCTCAAAAATTATCTCTGTTTAATCCCTTTCAAACCTACTCTAAGGGGTTTTTCGGGGTGCTGAACACGAATTCGAAGTCCGTTTTTCGATAAAACGCTTCTTCATGGTTATTTTCGCGATTTTTCATCAAAATTGCTCAAAAATTATCTCTGTTTAATCCCTTTCAAACCTACTCTCTAAGGGGTTTTTCGGGGTGCTGAACACGAATCTGAAGTCCGTTTTTCGATAAAACGCTTCCTTCATGGTTATTTTCGCGATTTTTCATCAAAATTGCTCAAAAATTATCTCTGTTTAATCCCTTTCAAACCTACTCTAAGGGGTTTTTCGGGTGCTGAACACGAATTCGAAGTCCGTTTTTCGATAAAACGCTTCCTTCATGGTTATTTTCGCGATTTTTCATCAAAATTGCTCAAAAATTATCTCTGTTTAATCCCTTTCAAACCTACTCTCTAAGGGGTTTTTCGGGGTGCTGAACACGAATTCGAAGTCCGTTTTTCGATAAAACGCTTCCTTCATGGTTATTTTCGCGATTTTTCATCAAAATTGCTCAAAAATTATCTCTGTTTAACTTTCAAACCTACTCTCTAAGGGGTTTTTCGGGGTGTGCTGAACACGAATTCGAAGTCCGTTTTTCGATAAAACGCTTCCTTCATGGTTATTTTCGCGATTTTTCATCAAAATTGCTCAAAAATTATCTTCGTTTAATCCTTCAAACCTGCTCTGTTTAATCCGTTTTTCGATAAAACTTTCAATTTTCGCGATTTTTCATCAAAATTGCTCAAAATTATCTCTGTTTAATCTAAGGGGTTTTTCGGGGTGCTGAACACGAATTCGAAGTCCGTTTTTCGATAAAACGCTTCCTTCATGGTTATTTTCGCGATTTTTCATCAAAATTGCTCAAAAATTATCTCTGTTTAATCCCTTTCAAACCTACTCTCTAAGGGGTTTTTCGGGGTGCTGAACACGAATTCGAAGTCCGTTTTTCGATAAAACGCTTCCTTCATGGTTATTTTCGCGATTTTTCATCAAAATTGCTCAAAAATTATCTCTGTTTAATCTTTCAAACCTACTCTCTAAGGGGTTTTTCGGGGTGCTGAACACGAATCTGAAGTCCGTTTTTCGATAAAACGATTCCTTCATGGTTATTTTCGCGATTTTTCATCAAAATTGCTCAAAAATTATCTCTGTTTAATCCCTTTCAAACCTAGGTTTTTCGGGGTGCTGAACACGAATTCGAAGTCCGTTTTTCGATAAAACGCTTCCTTCATGGTTATTTTCGCGATTTTTCATCAAAATTGCTCAAAAATTATCTCTGTTTAATCCCTTTCAAACCTACTCTCTAAGGGGTTTTTCGGGGTGCTGAACACGAATTCGAAGTCCGTTTTTCGATAAAACGCTTCCTTCATGGTTATTTTCGCGATTTTTCATCAAAAATTGCTCAAAAATTATCTCTGTTTAATCCCTTTCAAACCTACTCTCTAAGGGGTTTTTCGGGGTGCTGAACACGAATTCGAAGTCCGTTTTTCGATAAAACGCTTCCTTCATGGTTATTTTCGCGATTTTTCATCAAAATTGCTCAAAAATTATCTCTGTTTAATCCCTTTCAAACCTACTCTCTAAGGGGTTTTTCGGGGTGCTGAACACGAATTCGAAGTCCGTTTTTCGATAAAACGCTTCCTTCATGGTTATTTTCGCGATTTTTCATCAAAATTGCTCAAAAAATTATCTCTGTTTAATCCCTTCAAACCTACTCAAACGCTTCCTTCATGGTTATTTTCGCGATTTTTCATCAAAATTGCTCAAAAATTATCTCTGTTTAATCCCTTTCAAACCTACTCTCTAAGGGGTTTTTCGGGGTGCTGAACACGAATTCGAAGTCCGTTTTTCGATAAAACGCTTCCTTCATGGTTATTTTCGCGATTTTTCATCAAAATTGCTCAAAAATTATCTCTGTTTAATCCCTTTCAAACCTACTCTAAGGGGTTTTTCGGGGTGCTGAACACGAATTCCGAAGTCCGTTTTTCATCAAAATTGCTCAAAAATTATCTCTGTTTAATCTTTCAAACCTCATGGAAGTCCGTTTTTCGATAAAACGCTTTCATGGTTATTTTCGCGATTTTTCATCAAAATTGCTCAAAAAATTAT
>JAVIWC010001031.1:0-23653 GCA_031894815.1 Creontiades dilutus | reverse complement strand
AAACCTACTCTCTATGGGGTTTTTCGGGGTGCTGAACACGAATCCGAAGTCCGTTTTTCGATAAAACGCTTCCTTCATGGTTATTTTCGCGTTTTTTCATCAAAATTGCTCAAAAATTAACTCTGTTTAATCGCTTTCAAACCTACTCTCTAAGGGGTTTTTCGGGGTGCTGAACACGAATCTGAAGTCCGTTTTTCGATAAAACGCTTCCTTCATGGTTATTTTCGCGTTTTTTCATCAAAATTGCTCAAAAATTAACTCTGTTTAATCGCTTTCAAACCTACTCTCTAAGGGGTTTTCGGGGTGCTGAACACGAATCTGAAGTCCGTTTTTCGATAAAACGCTTCCTTCATGGTTATTTTCGCGTTTTTTCATCAAAATTGCTCAAAAATTATCTCTGTTTAATCGCTTTCAAACCTACTCTCTAAGGGGTTTTTCGGGGTGCTGAACACGAATCTGAAGTCCGTTTTTCGATAAAACGCTTCCTTCATGGTTATTTTCGCGTTTTTTCATCAAAATTGCTCAAAAATTAACTCTGTTTAATCGCTTTCAAACCTACTCTCTAAGGGGTTTTTCGGGGTGCTGAACACGAATCTGAAGTCCGTTTTTCGATAAAACGCTTCCTTCATGGTTATTTTCGCGTTTTTTCATCAAAATTGCTCAAAAATTAACTCTGTTTAATCGCTTTCAAACCTACTCTCTAAGGGGTTTTTCGGGGTGCTGAACACGAATCTGAAGTCCGTTTTTCGATAAAACGCTTCCTTCATGGTTATTTTCGCGTTTTTTCATCAAAATTGCTCAAAAATTAACTCTGTTTAATCGCTTTCAAACCTACTCTCTAAGGGGTTTTTCGGGGTGCTGAACACGAATCTGAAGTCCGTTTTTCGATAAAACGCTTCCTTCATGGTTATTTTCGCGTTTTTTCATCAAAATTGCTCAAAAATTAACTCTGTTTAATCGCTTTCAAACCTACTCTCTAAGGGGTTTTTCGGGGTGCTGAACACGAATCTGAAGTCCGTTTTTCGATAAAACGCTTCCTTCATGGTTATTTTCGCGTTTTTTCATCAAAATTGCTCAAAAATAAACTCTGTTTAATCGCTTTCAAACCTACTCTCTAAGGGGTTTTTCGGGGTGCTGAACACGAATCTGAAGTCCGTTTTTCGATAAAACGCTTCCTTCATGGTTATTTTCGCGTTTTTTCATCAAAATTGCTCAAAAATTAAACTCTGTTTAATCGCTTTCAAACCTACTCTCTAAGGGGTTTTTCGGGGTGCTGAACACGAATCTGAAGTCCGTTTTTCGATAAAACGCTTCCTTCATGGTTATTTTCGCGTTTTTTCATCAAAATTGCTCAAAAATTAACTCTGTTTAATCGCTTTCAAACCTACTCTCTAAGGGGTTTTTCGGGGTGCTGAACACGAATCTGAAGTCCGTTTTTCGATAAAACGCTTCCTTCATGGTTATTTTCGCGTTTTTTCATCAAAATTGCTCAAAAATTAACTCTGTTTAATCGCTTTCAAACCTACTCTCTAAGGGGTTTTTCGGGGTGCTGAACACGAATCTGAAGTCCGTTTTTCGATAAAACGCTTCCTTCATGGTTATTTTCGCGTTTTTTCATCAAAATTGCTCAAAAATTAACTCTGTTTAATCGCTTTCAAACCTACTCTCTAAGGGGTTTTTCGGGGTGCTGAACACGAATCTGAAGTCCGTTTTTCGATAAAACGCTTCCTTCATGGTTATTTTCGCGTTTTTTCATCAAAATTGCTCAAAAATTAACTCTGTTTAATCGCTTTCAAACCTACTCTCTAAGGGGTTTTTCGGGGTGCTGAACACGAATCTGAAGTCCGTTTTTCGATAAAACGCTTCCTTCATGGTTATTTTCGCGTTTTTTCATCAAAATTGCTCAAAAATTAACTCTGTTTAATCGCTTTCAAACCTACTCTCTAAGGGGTTTTTCGGGGTGCTGAACACGAATCTGAAGTCCGTTTTTCGATAAAACGCTTCCTTCATGGTTATTTTCGCGTTTTTTCATCAAAATTGCTCAAAAATTAACTCTGTTTAATCGCTTTCAAACCTACTCTCTAAGGGGTTTTTCGGGGTGCTGAACACGAATCTGAAGTCCGTTTTTCGATAAAACGCTTCCTTCATGGTTATTTTCGCGTTTTTTCATCAAAATTGCTCAAAAATAAACTCTGTTTAATCGCTTTCAAACCTACTCTCTAAGGGGTTTTTCGGGGTGCTGAACACGAATCTGAAGTCCGTTTTTCGATAAAACGCTTCCTTCATGGTTATTTTCGCGTTTTTTCATCAAAATTGCTCAAAAATTAACTCTGTTTAATCGCTTTCAAACCTACTCTCTAAGGGGTTTTTCGGGGTGCTGAACACGAATCTGAAGTCCGTTTTTCGATAAAACGCTTCCTTCATGGTTATTTTCGCGTTTTTTCATCAAAATTGCTCAAAAATTAACTCTGTTTAATCGCTTTCAAACCTACTCTCTAAGGGGTTTTTCGGGGTGCTGAACACGAATCTGAAGTCCGTTTTTCGATAAAACGCTTCCTTCATGGTTATTTTCGCGTTTTTTCATCAAAATTGCTCAAAAATTAACTCTGTTTAATCGCTTTCTTCATGGTTATTTTCGCGTTTTTTCATCAAAATTGCTCAAAAATAAACTCTGTTTAATCGCTTTCAAACCTACTCTCTATGGGGTTTTTCGGGGTGCTGAACACGAATCTGAAGTCCGTTTTTCGATAAAACGATTCCTCCATGGTTATTTTCGCGATTTTTCATCAAAATTGCTCAAAAATTATCTCTGTTTAATCCCTTTCAAACCTACTCTCTAAGGGGTTTTTCGGGGTGCTGAACACGAATCTGAAGTCCGTTTTTCGATAAAACGCTTCCTTCATGGTTATTTTCGCGATTTTTCATCAAAATTGCTCAAAAATTATCTCTGTTTAATCCCTTTCAAACCTACTCTCTAAGGGGTTTTTCGGGGTGCTGAACACGAATCTGAAGTCCGTTTTTCGATAAAACGCTTCCTTCATGGTTATTTTCGCGATTTTTCATCAAAATTGCTCAAAAATTATCTCTGTTTAATCCCTTTCAAACCTACTCTCTAAGGGGTTTTTCGGGGTGCTGAACACGAATCTGAAGTCCGTTTTTCGATAAAACGCTTCCTTCATGGTTATTTTCGCGATTTTTCATCAAAATTGCTCAAAAATTATCTCTGTTTAATCCCTTTCAAACCTACTCTCTAAGGGGTTTTTCGGGGTGCTGAACACGAATCTGAAGTCCGTTTTTCGATAAAACGCTTCCTTCATGGTTATTTTCGCGTTTTTTCATCAAAATTGCTCAAAAATTAACTCTGTTTAATCGCTTTCAAACCTACTCTCTAAGGGGTTTTTCGGGGTGCTGAACACGAATCTGAAGTCCGTTTTTCGATAAAACGCTTCCTTCATGGTTATTTTCGCGTTTTTCATCAAAATTGCTCAAAAATTAACTCTGTTTAATCGCTTTCAAACCTACTCTCTAAGGGGTTTTTCGGGGTGCTGAACACGAATCTGAAGTCCGTTTTTCGATAAAACGCTTCCTTCATGGTTATTTTCGCGATTTTTTCATCAAAATTGCTCAAAAATTAACTCTGTTTAATCGCTTTCAAACCTACTCTCTAAGGGGTTTTTCGGGGTGCTGAACACGAATCTGAAGTCCGTTTTTCGATAAAACGCTTCCTTCATGGTTATTTTCGCGTTTTTTCATCAAAATTGCTCAAAAATTAACTCTTGTTTAATCGCTTTCAAACCTACTCTCTAAGGGGTTTTTCGGGGTGCTGAACACGAATCTGAAGTCCGTTTTTCGATAAAACGCTTCCTTCATGGTTATTTTCGCGTTTTTTCATCAAAATTGCTCAAAAATTAACTCTGTTTAATCGCTTTCAAACCTACTCTCTAAGGGGTTTTTCGGGGTGCTGAACACGAATCTGAAGTCCGTTTTTCGATAAAACGCTTCCTTCATGGTTATTTTCGCGTTTTTTCATCAAAATTGCTCAAAAATTAACTCTGTTTAATCGCTTTCAAACCTACTCTCTAAGGGGTTTTTCGGGGTGCTGAACACGAATCTGAAGTCCGTTTTTCGATAAAACGCTTCCTTCATGGTTATTTTCGCGTTTTTTCATCAAAATTGCTCAAAAATTAACTCTGTTTAATCGCTTTCAAACCTACTCTCTAAGGGGTTTTTCGGGGTGCTGAACACGAATCTGAAGTCCGTTTTTCGATAAAACGCTTCCTTCATGGTTATTTTCGCGTTTTTTCATCAAAATTGCTCAAAAATTAACTCTGTTTAATCGCTTTCAAACCTACTCTCTAAGGGGTTTTTCGGGGTGCTGAACACGAATCTGAAGTCCGTTTTTCGATAAAACGCTTCCTTCATGGTTATTTTCGCGTTTTTTCATCAAAATTGCTCAAAAATTAACTCTGTTTAATCGCTTTCAAACCTACTCTCTAAGGGGTTTTTCGGGGTGCTGAACACGAATCTGAAGTCCGTTTTTCGATAAAACGCTTCCTTCATGGTTATTTTCGCGTTTTTTCATCAAAATTGCTCAAAAATTAACTCTGTTTAATCGCTTTCAAACCTACTCTCTAAGGGGTTTTTCGGGGTGCTGAACACGAATCTGAAGTCCGTTTTTCGATAAAACGCTTCCTTCATGGTTATTTTCGCGTTTTTTCATCAAAATTGCTCAAAAATTAACTCTGTTTAATCGCTTTCAAACCTACTCTCTAAGGGGTTTTTCGGGGTGCTGAACACGAATCTGAAGTCCGTTTTTCGATAAAACGCTTCCTTCATGGTTATTTTCGCGTTTTTTCATCAAAATTGCTCAAAAATTAAACTCTGTTTAATCGCTTTCAAACCTACTCTCTAAGGGGTTTTTCGGGGTGCTGAACACGAATCTGAAGTCCGTTTTTCGATAAAACGCTTCCTTCATGGTTATTTTCGCGTTTTTTCATCAAAATTGCTCAAAAATTAACTCTGTTTAATCGCTTTCAAACCTACTCTCTAAGGGGTTTTTCGGGGTGCTGAACACGAATCTGAAGTCCGTTTTTCGATAAAACGCTTCCTTCATGGTTATTTTCGCGTTTTTCATCAAAATTGCTCAAAAATTAACTCTGTTTAATCGCTTTCAAACCTACTCTCTAAGGGGTTTTTCGGGGTGCTGAACACGAATCTGAAGTCCGTTTTTCGATAAAACGCTTCCTTCATGGTTATTTTCGCGATTTTTCATCAAAATTGCTCAAAAATTAACTCTGTTTAATCCCTTTCAAACCTACTCTCTAAGGGGTTTTTCGGGGTGCTGAACACGAATCTGAAGTCCGTTTTTCGATAAAACGCTTCCTTCATGGTTATTTTCGCGATTTTTCATCAAAATTGCTCAAAAATTATCTCTGTTTAATCCTTTCAAACCTACTCTCTAAGGGGTTTTTCGGGGTGCTGAACACGAATCTGAAGTCCGTTTTTCGATAAAACGCTTCCTTCATGGTTATTTTCGCGATTTTTCATCAAAATTGCTCAAAAATTATCTCTGTTTAATCCCTTTCAAACCTACTCTCTAAGGGGTTTTTCGGGGTGCTGAACACGAATCTGAAGTCCGTTTTTCGATAAAACGCTTCCTTCATGGTTATTTTCGCGATTTTTCATCAAAATTGCTCAAAAATTATCTCTGTTTAATCCCTTTCAAACCTACTCTCTAAGGGGTTTTTCGGGGTGCTGAACACGAATCTGAAGTCCGTTCGATAAAACGCTTCCTTCATGGTTATTTTCGCGATTTTTCATCAAAATTGCTCAAAAATTATCTCTGTTTAATCCCTTTCAAACCTACTCTCTAAGGGGTTTTCGGGGTGCTGAACACGAATCTGAAGTCCGTTTTTCGATAAAACGCTTCCTTCATGGTTATTTTCGCGATTTTTCATCAAAATTGCTCAAAAATTATCTCTGTTTAATCCCTTTCAAACCTTCTACTCTCTAAGGGGTTTTCGGGTGCTGAACACGAATCTGAAGTCCGTTTTTCGATAAAACGCTTCCTTCATGGTTATTTTCGCGTTTTTTCATCAAAATTGCTCAAAAAATAACTCTGTTTAATCGCTTTCAAACCTACTCTCTAAGGGGTTTTTCGTTGTGCTGAACACGAATCTGAAGTCCGTTTTTCGATAAAACGCTTCCTTCATGGTTATTTACGCGTTTTTTCATCAAAATTGCTCAAAAATTAACTCTGTTTAATCGCTTTCAAACCTACTCTCTAAGGGGTTTTTCGGGTGCTGAACACGAATCTGAAGTCCGTTTTTCGATAAAACGCTTCCTTCATGGTTATTTTCGCGTTTTTTCATCAAAATTGCTCAAAAATTAACTCTGTTTAATCCCTTTCAAACCTACTCTCTTAGGGGTTTTTCGGGGTGCTGAACACGAATCTGAAGTCCGTTTTTCGATAAAACGCTTCCTTCGTGGTTATTTTCGCGATTTTTCATCAAAATTGCTCAAAAATTAACTCTGTTTAATCGCTTTCAAACCTACTCTCTAAGGGGTTTTTCGGGGTGCTGAACACGAATCTGAAGTCCGTTTTTCGATAAAACGCTTCCTTCATGGTTATTTTCGCGTTTTTACATCAAAATTGCTCAAAAATTATCTCTGTTTAATCGCTTTCAAACCTACTCTCTAAGGGGTTTTTCGGGGTGCTGAACACGAATCTGAAGTCCGTTTTCGATAAAACGCTTCCTTCATGGTTATTTTCGCGATTTTTCATCAAAATTGCTCAAAAATTAACTCTGTTTAATCGCTTTCAAACCTACTCTCTAAGGGGTTTTCGGGGTGCTGAACACGAATCTGAAGTCCGTTTTTCGATAAAACGATTCCTTCATGGTTATTTTCGCGTTTTTTCATCAAAATTGCTCAAAAATTATCTCTGTTTAATCGCTTTCAAACCTACTCTCTAAGGGGTTTTTCGGGGTGCTGAACACGAATCTGAAGTCCGTTTTTTCGATAAAACGCTTCCTTCATGGTTATTTCGCGTTTTTTCATCAAAATTGCTCAAAAATAAACTCTGTTTAATCGCTTTCAAACCTACTCTCTAAGGGGTTTTTCGGGATGCTGAACACGAATCTGAAGTCCGTTTTTCGATAAAACGCTTCCTTCATGGTTATTTTCGCGATTTTTCATCAAAATTGCTCAAAAATTAACTCTGTTTAATCCCTTTCAAACCTACTCTCTTAGGGTTTTTTCGGGGTGCTGAACACGAATCTGAAGTCCGTTTTTCGATAAAACGCTTCCTTCATGGTTATTTTCGCGTTTTTTCATCAAAATTGCTCAAAAATTAACTCTGTTTAATCGCTTTCAAACCTACTCTCTAAGGGGTTTTTCGGGGTGCTGAACACGAATCTGAAGTCCGTTTTTCGATAAAACGCTTCCTTCATGGTTATTTTCGCGATTTTTCCATCAAAATTGCTCAAAAATAAACTCTGTTTAATCGCTTTCAAACCTACTCTCCAAGGGGTTTTCAGGGTGCTGAACACGAATCTGAAGTCCGTTTTTCGATAAAACGCTTCCTTCATGGTTATTTTCGCGTTTTTCATCAAAATTGCTCAAAAATTAACTCTGTTTAATCGCTTTCAAACCTACTCTCTAAGGGGTTTTTCGGGGTGCTGAACACGAATCTGAAGTCCGTTTTTCGATAAAACGCTTCCTTCATGGTTATTTTCGCGTTTTTTCATCAAAATTGCTCAAAAATTAACTCTGTTTAATCCCTTTCAAACCTACTCTCTAGGGGTTTTTCGGGGTGCTGAACACGAATCTGAAGTCCTTTTTTCGATAAAACGCTTCCTTCGTGGTTATTTTCGCGATTTTTCATCAAAATTGCTCAAAAATTATCTCTGTTTAATCCCTTTCAAACCTTCTCTCTAAGGGGTTTTCCGGGGTGCTGAACACGAATCTGAAGTCCGTTTTTCGATAAAACGCTTCCTTCATGGTTATTTTCGCGATTTTTCATCAAAATTGCTCAAAAATGATCTCTGTTTAATTCCTTTCAAACCTACTCTCTTAGGGGGTTTTCGGGGAGCTGAACACGAATCTGAAGTCCGTTTTCGATAAAACGCTTCCTTCGTGGTTATTTTCGCGTTTTTCCATCAAAATTGCTCAAAAATTAACTCTGTTTAATCCCTTTCAAACCTACTCTCTAAGGGGTTTTTCGGGGTGCTGAACACGAATCTGAAGTCCGTTTTTCGATAAAACGCTTCCTTCATGGTTATTTTCGCGTTTTTTCATCAAAATTGCTCAAAAATTAACTCTGTTTAATCGCTTTCAAACCTACTCTAAGGGGTTTTTCGGGGTGCTGAACACGAATCTGAAGTCCGTTTTTCGATAAAACGCTTCCTTCATGGTTATTTTCGCGTTTTTTCATCAAAATTGCTCAAAAATTAACTCTGTTTAATCCCTTTCAAACCTACTCTCTAAGGGGTTTTTCGGGGTGCTGAACACGAATCTGAAGTCCGTTTTTCGATAAAACGCTTCCTTCATGGTTATTTTCGCGTTTTTTTTCATCAAAATTGCTCAAAAATTAACTCTGTTTAATCGCTTTCAAACCTACTCTCTAAGGGGTTTTCGGGGTGCTGAACACGAATCTGAAGTCCGTTTTTCGATAAAACGCTTCCTTCATGGTTATTTTCGCGTTTTTTCATCAAAATTGCTCAAAAATTATCTCTGTTTAATCCCTTTCAAACCTACTCTCTATGGGGTTTTTCGGGGTGCTGAACACGAATCTGAAGTCCGTTTTTCGATAAAACGCTTCCTTCATGATTATTTTCGCGATTTTCATCAAAATTGCTCAAAAATTATCTCTGTTTAATCGCTTTCAAAACCTATCTCTAAGGGGTTTTTCGGGGTGCTGAACACGAATCTGAAGTCCGTTTTTCGATAAAACGCTTCCTTCATGGTTATTTTCGCGTTTTTTCATCAAAATTGCTCAAAAATTAACTCTGTTTAATCGCTTTCAAACCTACTCTCTGAGGGGTTTTTCGGGGTGCTGAACACGAATCTGAAGTCCGTTTTTCGATAAAACGCTTCCTTCATGGTTATTTTCGCGTTTTTTCATCAAAATTGCTCAAAAATTAACTCTGTTTAATCGCTTTCAAACCTACTCTCTAAGGGGTTTTTCGGGGTGCTGAGCACGAATCTGAAGTCCGTTTTTCGATAAAACGCTTCCTTCATGGTTATTTTCGCGTTTTTTCATCAAAATTGCTCAAAAAATTAACTCTGTTTAATCGCTTTCAAACCTACTCTCTAAGGGGTTTTTCGGGGTGCTGAACACGAATCTGAAGTCCGTTTTTCGATAAAACGCTTCCTTCATGGTTATTTTCGCGATTTTTCATCAAAATTGCTCAAAAATTAACTCTGTTTAATCCCTTTCAAACCTACTCTCTAAGGGGTTTTCAAACTGAACACGAATCTGAAGTCCGTTTTTCGATAAAACGCTTCCTTCATGGTTATTTTCGCGATTTTTCATCAAAATTGCTCAAAAATTATCTCTGTTTAATCCCTTTCAAACCTACTCTCTAAGGGGTTTTCGGGGTGATGAACACGAATCTGAAGTCCGTTTTTCGATAAAACGCTTCCTTCATGGTTATTTTCGCGTTTTTTCATCAAAATTGCTCAAAAATTAACTCTGTTTAATCGCTTTCAAACCTACTCTCTAAGGGGTTTTTCGGGGTGCTGAACACGAATCTGAAGTCCGTTTTCGATAAAACGCTTCCTTCGTGGTTATTTTCGCGATTTTCATCAAAATTGCTCAAAATTATCTCTGTTTAATCGCTTTCAAACCTACTCTCTAAGGGGTTTTCGGGGTGCTGAACACGAATCTGAAGTCCGTTTTTCGATAAAACGCTTCCTTCATGGTTATTTTCGCGATTTTTCATCAAAATTGCTCAAAAATTAACTCTGTTTAATCCCTTTCAAACCTTTTCTCTAAGGGGTTTTCCGTGGTGCTGAACACGAATCTGAAGTCCTTTTTTCGATAAAACGCTTCCTTCATGGTTATTTTCGCGTTTTTTCATCAAATTGCTCAAAAATTAACTCTGTTTAATCGCTTTCAAACCTACTCTCTAAGGGGTTTTCGGGGTGCTGAACACGAATCTGAAGTCCGTTTTTCGATAAAACGCTTCCTTCATGGTTATTTTCGCGTTTTTTCATCAAAATTGCTCAAAAATTAACTCTGTTTAATCGCTTTCAAACCTACTCTCTAAGGGGTTTTCTGTGGTGCTGAACACGAATCTGAAGTCCGTTTTTCGATAAAACGCTTCCTTCATGGTTATTTTCGCGTTTTTTCATCAAAATTGCTCAAAAATTAACTCTGTTTAATCCCTTTCACACCTACTCGCTAAGGGGTTTTTCGGGGTACTGAACACGAATCTGAAGTCCGTTTTTCGATAAAACGCTTCCTCCATGGTTATTTTCGCGATTTTTCATCAAAATTGCTCAAAAATTATCTCTGTTTAATCCCTTTCAAACCTTCTCTCTAAGGGGTTTTCCGTGGTGCTGAACACGAATCTGAAGTCCTTTTTCGATAAAACGCTTCCTTCATGGTTATTTTCGCGATTTTTCATCAAAATTGCTCAAAAATTATCTCTGTTTAATCGCTTTCAAACCTTCTCTCTAAGGGGTTTTCGGGGTGCTGAACACGAATCTGAAGTCCGTTTTTCGATAAAACGCTTCCTTCATGGTTATTTTCGCGATTTTTCATCAAAATTGCTCAAAAATTAACTCTGTTTAATCGCTTTCAAACCTACTCTCTAAGGGGCTTTTCGGGGTGCTGAACACGAATCTGAAGTCTGTTTTTCGATAAAACGCTTCCTTCATGGTTATTTTCGCGATTTTTCATCAAAATTGCTCAAAAATTATCTCTGTTTAATCCCTTTCAAACCTACTCTCTGAGGGGTTTTCGGGGTGCTGAACACGAATCTGAAGTCCTTTTTTCGATAAAACGCTTCCTTCGTGGTTATTTTCGCGTTTTTTCATCAAATTGCTCAAAAATAAACTCTGTTTAATCCCTTTCAAACCTACTCTCTAAGGGGTTTTTCGGGGTGTTGAACACGAATCTGAAGTCCGTTTTCGATAAAACGCTTCCTTCATGGTTATTTTCGCGATTTTTCATCAAAATTGCTCAAAAATTATCTCTGTTTAATCGCTTTCAAACCTACTCTCTAAGGGGTTTTTCGGGGTGCTGAACACGAATCTGAAGTCCGTTTTTTTCGATAAAACGCTTCCTTCATGGTTATTTTCGCGATTTTTCATCAAAATTGCTCAAAAATTAACTCTGTTTAATCGCTTTCAAACCTACTCTCTAAGGGGTTTTTCGGGGTGCTGAACACGAATCTGAAGTCCGTTTTTCGATAAAACGCTTCCTTCATGGTTATTTTCGCGATTTTTCATCAAAATTGCTCAAAAATTATCTCTGTTTAATCCCTTTCAAACCTACTCTCTAAAGGGGTTTTTCGGGGTGCTGAACACGAATCTGAAGTCCGTTTTTCGATAAAACGCTTCCTTCATGGTTATTTTCGCGATTTTTCCATCAAAATTGCTCAAAAATTAACTCTGTTTAATCCCTTTCAAACCTACTCTCTAAGGGGTTTTCGGGTGCTGAACACGAATCTGAAGTCCGTTTTTCGATAAAACGCTTCCTTCATGGTTATTTTCGCGATTTTTTCATCAAAATTTCTCAAAAATTAACTCTGTTTAATCCCTTTCAAACCTTCTCTCTAAGGGGTTTTCCGTGGTGCTGAACACGAATCTGAAGTCCGTTTTCGATAAAACGCTTCCTTCATGGTTATTTTCGCGATTTTTCATCAAAATTGCTCAAAAATTATCTCTGTTTAATCCCTTTCAAACCTACTCTCTAAGGGGTTTTTCGGGGTGCTGAACACGAATCTGAAGTCCGTTTTTCGATAAAACGCTTCCTTCATGGTTATTTTGGCGTTTTTCATCAAAATTGCTCTAAAATTATCTCTGTTTAATCGCTTTCAAACCTACTCCCTCAGGGGTTTTTCGGGGTGCTGAACACGAATCTGAAGTCCGTTTTTCGATAAAACGCTTCCTTCGTGGTTATTTTCGCGATTTTTCATCAAAATTGCTCAAAAATTATCTCTGTTTAATCCCTTTCAAACCTACTCTCTAAGGGGTTTTTCGGGGTGCTGAACACGAATCTGAAGTCCGTTTTTCGATAAAACGCTTCCTTCATGGTTATTTTGGCGATTTTTCATCAAAATTGCTCAAAAATTATCTCTGTTTAATCGCTTTCAAACCTTCTCTCTAAGGGGTTTTTCGGGGTGCTGAACACGAATCTGAAGTCCGTTTTTCGATAAAACGCTTCCTTCATGGTTATTTTCGCGATTTTTCATCAAAATTGCTCAAAAATTTATCTCTGTTTAATCCCTTTCAAACCTACTCTCTAAGGGGTTTTTCGGGGTGCTGAACACGAATCTGAAGTCCGTTTTTCGATAAAACGCTTCCTTCGTGGTTATTTTCGCGATTTTTCATCAAAATTGCTCAAAAATTAACTCTGTTTAATCGCTTTCAAACCTATTCTCTAAGGGTTTTTTCGGGGTGCTGAACACGAATCTGAAGTCCGTTTTTCGATAAAACGCTTCCTTCATGGTTATTTTCGCGTTTTTTCATCAAAATTGCTCAAAAATTAACTCTGTTTAATCGCTTTCAAACCTACTCTCTAAGGGGTTTTTCGTGCTGAACACGAATCTGAAGTCCGTTTTTCGATAAAACGCTTCCTTCATGGTTATTTTCGCGTTTTTTCATCAAAATTGCTCAAAATTAACTCTGTTTAATCGCTTTCAAACCTACTCTCTAAGGGGTTTTTCGGGGTGCTGAACACGAATCTGAAGTCCGTTTTTCGATAAAACGCTTCCTTCATGGTTATTTTCGCGTTTTTTCATCAAAATTGCTCAAAAATTAACTCTGTTTAATCCTTTCAAACCTACTCTCTAAGGGGTTTTTCGGGGTGCTGAACACGAATCTGAAGTCCGTTTTTCGATAAAACGCTTCCTTCATGGTTATTTTCGCGATTTTTCATCAAAATTGCTCAAAAATTATCTCTGTTTAATCGCTTTCAAACCTACTCTCTAAGGGGTTTTCGGGGTGCTGAACACGAATCTGAAGTCCGTTTTTCGATAAAACGCTTCCTTCATGGTTATTTTCGCGTTTTTTCATCAAAATTGCTCAAAAAATTAACTCTGTTTAATCCCTTTCAAACCTACTCTCTAAGGGGTTTTCCGTGGTGCTGAACACGAATCTGAAGTCCTTTTTTCGATAAAACGCTTCCTTCATGGTTATTTTCGCGTTTTTCATCAAAATTGCTCAAAAATTAACTCTGTTTAATCGCTTTCAAACCTACTCTCTAAGGGGTTTTTCGGGGTGCTGAACACGAATCTGAAGTCCGTTTTTCGATAAAACGCTTCCTTCATGGTTATTTTCGCGTTTTTTCATCAAAATTGCTCAAAAATTAACTCTGTTTAATCGCTTTCAAACCTACTCTCTAAGGGGTTTTTCGGGGTGCTGAACACGAATCTGAAGTCCTTTTTCGATAAAACGCTTCCTTCATGGTTATTTTCGCGTTTTTTCATCAAAATTGCTCAAAAATTAACTCTGTTTAATCGCTTTCAAACCTACTCTCTAAGGGGTTTTTCGGGGTGCTGAACACGAATCTGAAGTCCTTTTTTCGATAAAACGATTCCTCCATGGTTATTTTCGCGTTTTTTCATCAAAATTGCTCAAAAATTAACTCTGTTTAATCGCTTTCAAACCTACTCTCTAAGGGGTTTTTCGGGGTGCTGAACACGAATCTGAAGTCCGTTTTTCGATAAAACGCTTCCTTCATGATTATTTTCGCGTTTTTTCATCAAAATTGCTCAAAAATTAACTCTGTTTAATCGCTTTCAAACCTACTCTCTAAGGGGTTTTTCAGGTGCTGAACACGAATCTGAAGTCCGTTTTTCGATAAAACGCTTCCTTCATGGTTATTTTCGCGATTTTTCATCAAAATTGCTCAAAAATTAACTCTGTTTAATCGCTTTCAAACCTACTCTCTAAGGGTTTTCCGGGGTGCTGAACACGAATCTGAAGTCCGTTTTTCGATAAAACGCTTCCTTCATGGTTATTTTCGCGTTTTTTCATCAAAATTGCTCAAAAATTATCTCTGTTTAATCGCTTTCAAACCTACTCTCTAAGGGGTTTTCGGGGTGCTGAACACGAATCTGAAGTCCGTTTTTCGATAAAACGCTTCCTTCATGGTTATTTTCGCGTTTTTTCATCAAAATTGCTCAAAAATTAACTCTGTTTAATCGCTTTCAAACCTACTCTCTAAGGGGTTTTTCGGGGTGCTGAACACGAATCTGAAGTCCGTTTTTCGATAAAACGCTTCCTTCATGGTTATTTTCGCGATTTTTCATCAAAATTGCTCAAAAATTATCTCTGTTTAATCCTTTCAAACCTTCTCTCTAAGGGGTTTTCGGGGTGCTGAACACGAATCTGAAGTCCGTTTTTCGATAAAACGCTTCCTTCATGGTTATTTTCGCGTTTTTTCATCAAAATTGCTCAAAAATTAACTCTGTTTAATCGCTTTCAAACCTACTCTCTAAGGGTTTTTCGGGGTGCTGAACACGAATCTGAAGTCCGTTTTCGATAAAACGCTTCCTTCGTGGTTATTTTCGCGATTTTTCATCAAAATTGCTCAAAAATTATCTCTGTTTAATCGCTTCAAACCTACTCTCTAAGGGGTTTTTCGGGGTGCTGAACACTAATCTGAAGTCCGTTTTTCGATAAAACGCTTCCTTCGTGGTTATTTTCGCGTTTTTTCATCAAAATTGCTCAAAAATAAACTCTGTTTAATCGCTTTCAAACCTACTCTCTAAGGGGTTTTTCGGGGTGCTGAACACGAATCTGAAGTCCTTTTTTCGATAAAACGCTTCCTTCGTGGTTATTTTCGCGATTTTTCATCAAAATTGCTCAAAAATTATCTCTGTTTAATCCTTTCAAACCTACTCTCTAAGGGGTTTTCGGTGCTGAACACGAATCTGAAGTCCGTTTTTCGATAAACGCTTCCTTCATGGTTATTTTCGCGTTTTTTCATCAAAATTGCTCAAAAAATTAACTCTGTTTAATCCCTTTCAAACCTACTCTCTAAGGGGTTTTCGGGGTGCTGAACACGAATCTGAAGTCCGTTTTTCGATAAAACGCTTCCTTCATGGTTATTTTCGCGATTTTCATCAAAATTGCTCAAAAATAAACTCTGTTTAATCCCTTTCAAACCTACTCTCTAAGGGGTTTTCCGGGGTGCTGAACACGAATCTGAAGTCCTTTTTTCGATAAAACGCTTCCTTCATGTTTATTTTCGCGATTTTTCATCAAAATTGCTCAAAAATTATCTCTGTTTAATCCCTTTCAAACCTACTCTCTTAGGGGTTTTTCGGGGTGCTGAACACGAATCTGAAGTCCGTTTTTCGATAAAACGCTTCCTTCATGGTTATTTTCGCGATTTTTTCATCAAAATTGCTCAAAAATTAACTCTGTTTAATCGCTTTCAAACCTACTCTCTAAGGGGTTTTTCGGGGTGCTGAACACGAATCTGAAGTCCGTTTTTCGATAAAACGCTTCCTTCGTGGTTATTTTCGCGTTTTTTCATCAAAATTGCTCAAAAATTAACTCTGTTTAATCGCTTTCAAACCTACTCTCTAAGGGGTTTTTCGTGGTGCTGAACACGAATCTGGATTCCTTTTTTCGATAAAACGCTTCCTTCATGGTTATTTTCGCGTTTTTCATCAAAATTGCTCAAAAATTAACTCTGTTTAATCGCTTTCAAACCTACTCTCTAAGGGGTTTTTCGGGGTGCTGAACACGAATCTGAAGTCCGTTTTTCGATAAAACGCTTCCTTCATGGTTATTTTCGCGTTTTTCATCAAAATTGCTCAAAAATTAACTCTGTTTAATCGCTTTCAAACCTACTCTCTAAGGGGTTTTTCGGGGTGCTGAACACGAATCTGAAGTCCGTTTTTCGATAAAACGCTTCCTTCATGGTTATTTTCGCGTTTTTTCATCAAAATTGCTCAAAAATTATCTCTGTTTAATCGCTTTCAAACCTACTCTCTAAGGGGTTTTCGGGGTGCTGAACACGAATCTGAAGTCCGTTTTTCGATAAAACGCTTCCTTCATGGTTATTTTCGCGATTTTTCATCAAAATTGCTCAAAAATTAACTCTGTTTAATCGCTTTCAAACCTACTCTCTAAGGGGTTTTTCAGGGTGCTGAACACGAATCTGAAGTCCGTTTTTCGATAAAACGCTTCCTTCATGGTTATTTTCGCGTTTTTTCATCAAAATTGCTCAAAATTAACTCTGTTTAATCGCTTTCAAACCTACTCTCTTAGGGGTTTTTCGGGGTGCTGAACACGAATCTGAAGTCCGTTTTTCGATAAAACGCTTCCTTCATGGTTATTTTCGCGATTTTTTCATCAAAATTGCTCAAAAATTATCTCTGTTTAATCACTTTCAAACCTACTCTCTAAGGGGTTTATCGGGGTGCTGAACACGAATCTGAAGTCCGTTTTTCGATAAAACGCTTCCTTCATGGTTATTTTCGCGTTTTTTCATCAAAATTGCTCAAAAATTAACTCTGTTTAATCGCTTTCAAACCTACTCTCTAAGGGGTTTTTTTCGGCGTGCTGAACACGAATCTGAAGTCCTTTTTTCGATAAAACGCTTCCTTCATGGTTATTTTCGCGTTTTTTCATCAAAATTGCTCAAAAATTATCTCTGTTTAATCCCTTTCAAACCTACTCTCTAAGGGGTTTTTCGGGGTGCTGAACACGAATCTGAAGTCCGTTTTTCGATAAAACACTTCCTTCATGGTTATTTTCGCGTTTTTTCATCAAAATTGCTCAAAAATTATCTCTGTTTAATCCCTTTCAAACCTACTATCTAAGGGGTTTTCGGGGTGCTGAACACGAATCTGAAGTCCGATTTTTCGATAAAACGCTTCCTTCATGGTTATTTTCGCGTTTTTTCATCAAAATTGCTCAAAAATTATCTCTGTTTAATCCCTTTCAAACCTACTCTCTAAGGGGTTTTTCGGGGTGCTGAACACGAATCTGAAGTCCGTTTTTCGATAAAACGCTTCCTTCATGGTTATTTTCGCGTTTTTTCATCAAAATTGCTCAAAAATAAACTCTGTTTAATCGCTTTCAAACCTACTCTCTAAGGGATTTTTCGGGGTGCTGAACACGAATCTGAAGTCCGTTTTCCAATAAAACGCTTCCTTCATGGTTATTTTCGCGTTTTTTCATCAAAATTGCGCAAAAATGATCTCTGTTTAATCCAATTCAAACCTACTCTCTAAGGGGTTTTTTGGGGTGCTGAACACGAATCTGAAGTCCGTTTTTCGATAAAACGCTTCCTTCATCGTTATTTTCGCGTTTTTTCATCAAAATTGCTCAAAAATTATCTCTGTTTAATCCCTTTCAAACCTACTCTCTTAGGGGTTTTTCGGGGTGCTGAACACGAATCTGAAGTCCTTTTTTCGATAAAACGCTTCCTTCATGGTTATTTTTGCGTTTTTTCATCAAAATTGCTCAAAAATTAACTCTGTTTAATCGCTTTCAAACCTACTCTCTAAGGGGTTTTCGGGGTGCTGAACACGAATCTGAAGTCCGTTTTTCGATAAAACGCTTCCTTCATGGTTATTTTCGCGTTTTTTCATCAAAATTGCTCAAAAATTAACTCTGTTTAATCGCTTTCAAACCTACTCTCTAAGGGGTTTTTCGGGGTGCTGAACACGAATCTGAAGTCCGTTTTTCGATAAAACGCTTCCTTCATGGTTATTTTCGCGTTTTTTCATCAAAATTGCTCAAAAATTAACTCTGTTTAATCGCTTTCAAACCTACTCTCTAAGGGGTTTTTCGGGGTGCTGAACACGAATCTGAAGTCCGTTTTTTCGATAAAACGCTTCCTTCATGGTTATTTTCGCGTTTTTTCATCAAAATTGCTCAAAAATTAACTCTGTTTAATCGCTTTCAAACCTACTCTCTAAGGGGTTTTTCGGGGTGCTGAACACGAATCTGAAGTCCGTTTTTTCGATAAAACGCTTCCTTCATGGTTATTTTCGCGTTTTTTCATCAAAATTGCTCAAAAATTATCTCTGTTTAATCCCTTTCAAACCTACTCTCTAAGGGGTTTTTCGGGGTGCTGAACACGAATCTGAAGTCCATTTTTTCGATAAAACGCTTCCTTCATGGTTATTTTCGCGTTTTTTCATCAAAATTGCTCAAAAATTAACTCTGTTTAATCGCTTTCAAACCTACTCTCTAAGGGGTTTTTCGGGGTGCTGAACACGAATCTGAAGTCCGTTTTTCGATAAAACGCTTCCTTCATGGTTATTTTCGCGTTTTTTCATCAAAATTGCTCAAAAATTAACTCTGTTTAATCCCTTTCAAACCTACTCTCTTAGGGGTTTTTCGGGGTGCTGAACACGAATCTGAAGTCCGTTTTTCGATAAAACGCTTCCTTCATGGTTATTTTCGCGATTTTTCATCAAAATTGCTCAAACATTATCTCTGTTTAATCCCTTTCAAACCTACTCTCTAAGGGGTTTTTCGGGGTGCTGAACACGAATGTGAAGTCCGTTTTTCGATAAAACGCTTCCTTCGTGGTTATTTTCGCGTTTTTTCATCAAAATTGCTCAAAAATTAACTCTGTTTAATCGCTTTCAAACCTACTCTCTAAGGGGTTTTTCGGGGTGCTGAACACGAATCTGAAGTCCGTTTTTCGATAAAAACGCTTCCTTCATGGTTATTTTCGCGTTTTTTCATCAAAATTGCTCAAAAATAAACTCTGTTTAATCGCTTTCAAACCTACTCTCTAAGGGGTTTTCCGCGGTGCTGAACACGAATCTGAAGTCCTTTTTTCGATAAAACGCTTCCTTCATGGTTATTTTCGCGTTTTTTCATCAAAATTGCTCAAAAATTAACTGTTTAATCGCTTTCAAACCTACTCTCTAAGGGGTTTTTCGGGGTGCTGAACACGAATCTGAAGTCCGTTTTTCGATAAAACGCTTCCTTCATGGTTATTTTCGCGTTTTTCATCAAAATTGCTCAAAAATTAACTCTGTTTAATCGCTTTCAAACCTACTCTCTAAGGGGTTTTCCGGGTTGCTGAACACGAATCTGAAGTCCGTTTTTCGATAAAACGCTTCCTTCATGGTTATTTTCGCGTTTTTTCATCAAAATTGCTCAAAAATTAACTCTGTTTAATCGCTTTCAAACCTTCTCTCTAAGGGGATTTTCGGGGTGCTGAACACGAATCTGAAGTCCGTTTCTCGATAAAACGCTTCCTTCATGGTTATTTTCGCGTTTTTTCATCAAAATTGCTCAAAAATTAACTCCGTTTAATCGCTTTCAAACCTACTCTCTAAGGGATTTTTTCGGGGTGCTGAACACGAATCTGAAGTCCGTTTTTCGATAAAACGCTTCCTTCATGGTTATTTTCGCGATTTTTCATCAAAATTGCTCAAACATTAACTCTGTTTAATCCCTTTCAAACCTACTCTCTAAGGGTTTTTCAGGTGCTGAACACGAATTCGAAGTCCGTTTTTCGATAAAACGCTTCCTTCATGGTTATTTTCGCGTTTTTTCATCAAAATTGCTCAAAATTTATCTCTGTTTAATCCCTTTCAAACCTACTCTCTAAGGGGGTTTTCGGGGTGCTGAACACGAATCTGAAGTCCGTTTTTCGATAAAACGCTTCCTTCATGTTTATTCTCGCGATTTTTCATCAAAATTGCTTAAAAATAAACTCTGTTTAATCCCTTTCAAACCTACTCTCTAAGGGGTTCTTCGGGGTGCTGAACACGAATCTGAAGTCCGTTTTTCGATAAAACGCTTCCTTCGTGGTTATTTTCGCGATTTTTCATCAAAATTGCTCAAAAATTAACTCTGTTTAATCGCTTTCAAACCTACTCTCTAAGGGGTTTTTTCGGGGTGCTGAACACGAATCTGAAGTCCGTTTTTCGATAAAACGCTTCCTTCATGGTTATTTTCGCGATTTTTCATCAAAATTGCTTCAAAATTAACTCTGTTTAATCCTTTCAAACCTACTCTCTGGGAATTCGGGGTGCTGAACACGAATCTGAAGTCCGTTTTTCGATAAAACGCTTCCTTCATGGTTATTTTCGCGATTTTTTCATCAAAATTGCTCAAAAATTATCTCTGTTTAATCCCTTTCAAACCTACTCTCTAAGGGGTTTTTCGGGGTGCTGAACACGAATCTGAAGTCCGTTTTTCGATAAAACGCTTCCTTCGTGGTTATTTTCGCGATTTTTCATCAAAATTGCTCAAAAATTATCTCTGTTTAATCCCTTTCAAACCTACTCTCTAAGGTTTTTTTCGGGGTGCTGAACACGAATCTCGAAGTCCGTTTTGCGATAAAACGCTTCCTTCATGGTTATTTTCGCGATTTTCATCAAAATTGCTCAAAAATTATCTCTGTTTAATCCCTTTCAAACCTACTCTCTAAGGGGTTTTTCGGGGTGCTGAACACGAATCTGAAGTCCGTTTTTCGATAAAACGCTTCCTTCATGGTTATTTTCGCGATTTTTCATCAAAATTGCTCAAAAATTATCTCTGTTTAATCCCTTTCAAACCTACTCTCTAAGGGGTTTTTCGAAATGCTGAACACGAATCTGAAGTCCGTTTCTCGATAAAACGCTTCCTTCATGGTTATTTTTGCGATTTTTCATCAAAATCGTGCTATAACTTCGTGTAGTTTTGTCCGTAATAGGGATTTGCTGACAGACAGACAGACGCACAGACAGACACGGAACCAAAATTGTCAGTCAAAAACGCTTCAGCATGGAATTTTCGCGTTTTTTCAAAAAAATTTCAAGCAAAACCGTTTACGATCGTGGAATACTCTTTTTTTCGCACAAAAAAACGTTCACATTCCGAAAGTGAAAAAAAGCTTCTGCTCCTGGTAGACTTTGAAGCAAAAATAAAGTACGAGTATAAAATGTTAGCTTCTGTCCAAGGGGTTTTGGAGAAAACGTTAAGAACGTGATGAAAGCGATTAAACAGAGTTTATGTTTGAGCAATTTTGATGAAAAATCGCGAAAATAACCATGAAGGAAGCGTTTTATCGAAAAACTGACTTCAGATTCGTGTTCAGCACCCCGAAAAACCCCTTCAGAGAGCAGGTTTGAAAGCGATTAAACAGAGTTTATTTTCGAGCAATTTTGATGAAAAATCACGAAAATAACCATGAAAGAAGCGATTTATCTGAAAAACGGACTTCAGATTCGTGTTCAACTTGGTGCGAAAAACCCCATGGAAGTAGGTTTGAAAGCGCGAAAATTGAAAGAAGCGATTTATCTGAAAAACGGACTTCACAAAGCCAACGAATGAATGAAACATGCAACCAACACCAAAATCAGACAAACTACTGTTTTGATTTTTTTAGTGATTTTCCAAATCGCCACAATTTAAATTTACGGTGCTCTCTGAATTTATATTACAATTCTCTACGACTTTCTTTCCCTACTCTTTACGATCAGAGTGGGGTTTCCAGGGACATGAGCATTAGAAAACGAGTGTAATTTAATTTTTCTCCAATATGGGAAAAATCGTCGAATTTCGGCTGGCGATTGTGTCTGTACTGTTGGATTAAATTTTAGGTTTGAGGAACCCATTCAACGCGGAACTCAATCCTATTCCAGAATAAATGGAACAAGCTTTTCGATATCACGCGTAATTTCCAAGTTATAAGCAAAAAACTGAAAAACTTGCGAAGTTTTCTTGGTTTTTCGCAATTTTCTCAGATACGCGGAGAGAAATTTTGATTGCAAACATCAGATTCGTGTTCAGCATTTCCGAAAATATAAGAATCAAGTGAGAAAAAAACTTGTTGAAAACTTTCCACCTCACGGCGATTAATTTCCTCCGGGGACTGGACTAAGAGACGGGCGTTTCGAAGAATCGGACGTGGCCTTTCGCTCGGGGGTCTCGCAGTGCCCACGTCGGTCGGGCGGGGCGCTCGGCCAATCGTAGTTCGGCAGCGGCCACTTCGGGACGTGGCCTTTCGCTCGGGGGTCTCGCAGTGCCCACGTCGGTCGGGCGGGGCGCTCGGCCAATCGTAGTTCGTCTCTCCTCCTCAGTCCTTCCCGAGGCCTCCGCCGGCAAGTATCATCCTGTGTTCCCGCGTTCGTTCAATCCGCGATAGTTCCCTCAAGATGTGAGATGCAGTTACCCCGATCGGTAAGTACCAATATTATCTTTAATACTACATCATCCTACTAACTATATGTTCAATACTAATCTTCCTACCAACATTATCTTTAACTCTACATCTTCCTACCAACATTATCTTTAACACTACATCTTTCTACCAACTTTATCTTCAACACTATATCTTCCTACCAACAGTATCTTTAATCGGGTAGATCCACTCGATCGTATCTATACCGTATAGTCTACGAGATATCGAAAATGTAGACACATAACTTATAGTTGAGCAGTCCAGTTCCAAATTATGCTCATTATTAGTGACTCAAGCTTGAAACTGACCAGTACGGATTGCAGTTGAGTCATATAACTATGTATATTAGTACATTTAGTATATTTTTTGTATCATTATCATTTTGAAAGGCCACTCTGTTTAATCCCTTTCAAACCTACTCTCTAAGAGGTTTTTCGGGGTGCTGAACACGAATCTGAAGTCCGTTTTTCGATAAAACGCTTCCTTCACGGTTATTTTCGCGATTTTTCATCCAAATTGCTCAAAAATTATCTCTGTTTAATCCCTTTCAAACCTACTCTCTAAGGGGTTTTTCGGGGTGCTGAACACGAATCTGAAGTCCGTTTTTCGATAAAACGCTTCCTTCATGGTTATTTTCGCGATTTTTCATCCAAATTGCTCAAAAATTATCTCTGTTTAATCCCTTTCAAACCTACTCTCTAAGGGGTTTTTCGGGGTGCTGAACACGAATCTGAAGTCCGTTTTTCGATAAAACGCTTCCTTCATGGTTATTTTCGCGATTTTTCATCAAAATTGCTCAAAAATTATCTCTGTTTAATCCCTTTCAAACCTACTCTCTAAGGGGTTTTTCGGGGTGCTGAACACGAATCTGAAGTCCGTTTTTCGATAAAACGCTTCCTTCATGGTTATTTTCGCGATTTTTCATCAAAATTGCTCAAAAATTATCTCTGTTTAATCCCTTTCAAACCTACTCTGTAAGGGGTTTTTTGGGGTGCTGAACACGAATCTGAAGTCCGTTTTTCGATAAAACGCTTCCTTCATGGTTATTTTCGCGATTTTTCATCAAAATTGCTCAAAAATTATCTCTGTTTAATCCCTTTCAAACCTACTCTCTAAGGGGTTTTTCGGGGTGCTGAACACGAATCTGAAGTCCGTTTTTCGATAAAACGCTTCCTTCATGGTTATTTTCGCGATTTTTCATCAAAATTGCTCAAAAATTATCTCTGTTTAATCCAATTCAAACCTACTCTCTAAGGGGTTTTCTGGGGTGCTGAACACGAATCTGAAGTCCGTTTTTCGATAAAACGCTTCCTTCATAGTTATTTT